>JALBCR010002891.1:0-53538 GCA_030710515.1 Abscondita cerata
GGGCAACAGCTGATTGTGGCCAATGTAGTGGAAATATATGAAGTAATATATTGTCCAGTCATGGTTGTGTAAACTCCCGCACTAATTTCATTGATACCGGGGATATCAAAATTATCTTGGTCAAGGGTGGTTGTGGAATGTAAAACGTTTGTCTTAGTTTACGTTTGAAATAATTATGTCACTGTCACACTGACATCATCAATAACCTACAAATTTCATACCTATTTATTTCAGCACAATGACTTGACAGATTCTGACACAACAAAACATATTCAAAAATTTAAAGTAAGACAAACGTTTTACATTCCACAACCACCCTTGACCAAGATAATTTTTTGATATCCCGGTATAATGTTTAAACGTAATAAAATTACTAACAATATTACTTTCTGATCCGGCACTGTTAAAAAACAAATTACATTTGTGAAGCATCATTATAATGTTCGTATACAGAAGCTAAACTTGAAGTAGAGTAAGAGTAAATATAAATTAAACGTGAGTTATCATTTAAATTAATCTTTAAAGTAGATACCTATACGCGTTCAAATGTACTTTATACTGTACTAATATAACAAAGTTCGAATAAAAACTGAGAATTTTTTTAACAAGAAGTAGTTAGCTGATACAAGTTTTACGTTAGAAAACAAGGTATCTATGAAAACATTCATTTTGTCAATGTTTAGGTTATATTTATATCGTGTTTTAATGCGCCAACTAAGTGTTATTACGCTGTACTTTTTTGTACATTGTAATAATAATTAAATTAATCAATTCCACGACCTCTGCCCACCCCAATTTTTGTATTTGAACAGTCGTTATTAATTACGATTTTAATTGAATCTCTTCCTTATACACCTAAATTTTATTGATTTCAAACTGCATCATTTAGAAACGGAAGTATTTGTCTGTAACAGCAATAACCATAATACCATCCACAAAATTCCCTTTAGTATCGGGATACATATTAATTATATACAGGTATCTTATAGCTCCGTATTTCTATTCTTACCTCAACTTTAAGTCAGTATCTTAAGGCAAATAAATTACATTTAATGGTTAAGTAGTTATTCTCGATTAATATTCTACCATACGAGTGAAAATACAAAAAAATGCAAGACATCATTATGGGGAAATTCGTCAAAAGACCTCAAAATAATTTTAAATTATAGGAGGGATGAAATATTAATAGTTTTAAACTAAGAAAATGCCAACAGTTAAAAGTAAGGACATGTGTGCGTTTACGTGCATTTCGCTATCTAAGTAACAGCTTCAATGCCTTAAACGCACGAGTGTCGATAAATCATATGTGTCAACGTTCATACACGAGATGTCGTCAGACACACATTTGCTTATATTCATTACTCACACGAGAGTTTAAAAGACCAGAACCGCCGTCTTGTAAGAAGCGATACCGCACTTAGTATACACCTCTGATGAGCTCATAATAAGAGCGAATGCAGCATCAGGTGTTCTTTCGTTGCGTGTAATGCTTCTGTACAAGTTATTTACTTGGCTTTAGTCGACACTCGTGCGTTTAAGGCATTGAAGCTGTTACTTAGATAGCGAAATGCACGTAAACGCACACATGTCCTTACGTTGAACTGTTGGCATTTTCTTAGTTTATACTACACCATACGTGTCAATAAGCTTTTACACGAGATGTCGTCAGACACCACATTTTGCTTATATTCATACTCCACGAGAGTTTAAAAGACTAGAATCCGCCGTCTTGTACAGTTGTATACCGCAATCTTAAGTATATACACCTCTGATGAGCTCCATAATAAGAGCGAAAATGCAGCATCAGGTGTTCTTCGTTGCGTGTAATGCTCTGTACAAGCTTTTTGGCTTGGCTTTATCGACACTCGTGCGTTTAAGGCATTGAAGCTGTTACTTAGATAGCGAAATGCACGTAAACGCACACATGTCCTTACTTTTAACTGTTGGCATTTTCTAGTTTATACTAATCAATCATACGTGTCAACGTGCTTATACACGAGATGTCGTCAGACACACATTTTGCGAGATATTAGTTTTTATTAAGAAATTTTTGACTACATTGTACAGTATTAGCAGGTGTTTACAACAAATTATAACTTAATATTGATCAACAGTTAATTAAACTCAGTTACTTTTAATTGACTTTTCTTGGTATGCTTTTTTCATGCCGTTCAAGGAAATTTTTGGAATAAGTCGTAGTCGCACTTGTCACATTTAAGGGCCAGTGCCACGAATGTTACACATATGCCGCTTTAAACTATCTGAATGATTACAGCGGTAGTCTGTGTAAAATTACATTTCATTAGCTTTTCTTCAACATGTTCTTTTCATGCCGATCCAAATAGTTTGAAGCAAAAGTTTTGTAGTCGCATTTGTCGCACCTAAAAGGCCACTGACCAGAGTGTTATACAAATGTCTTTTAAGTTGTCAAGATGATTACTAGAATAGTCACACAATTTACATTTAAATGGCCTTTCAAGTGGATTCTTTATGTCTAATTAAAAGATTCGCATATTTGTAGTCACATTCATCACACCTGAGTACTCTTCTGAACATCGTTTATAGAAATGTCTTTTAAATTTGCAGCATTATTACAGGTATGATCACAGAAATTGCATTTATATACTACTTGGTGTTTCTTATGTTGAATTAAACAAGGTTTAGTGTCACTTTCAAAATCAACACTTTCACAGCTTTTGGAATGATCGCTCATCTGAGTGCTTCAACAAATGCGTTTATAAAATTTCTTAAATATACATGTCTCGTAGTTGCATAGGCTGCACTTAAACAGTTTCTCATGAACCTTAAACCATGACTCATTAAATTTGTTTCATTGTTACACCATTCGTAGGCAGTTAGATTTTTCAATGTTGGTATTAAATGGCAAACATTCATCTTTAATAATTTCTTCACTTTGATATTTACATCGACAAAATCTTCCTTGACTTGTTCCTCTAATAATTTTCTTCTTAACAAGTGCCAGGTAGAATGTTGGAATGATGCATTTATCCTTCGGTTTTACTTTGCACCAACAGTGTTTCCAGAGACGTCCAAACCTTTAACGTAATATTCAAATGTAACTAAATTTAAATGAAGTGATACTTACTGCTTCCTTCGAACAATTCAACATCTCTTGAGTGGGCTGTTAAATTATTAAGGAATTGTATGACCTGCTGTAATTGGGTTACAAGTTGCAAATCAATAAAATTCAGAAAGTGGTTATTATTCCACAAAGCATATATAGGGTGACGCAGAAGAACATACTCTTAAGTCCAATGATAAATGGTCTAGCTTTTGCGCATTGAAGATTAAAGTGAGAGGATTTTATATAAACTTAGCTTCAGCCAATTGCTTAACGAAATTTTTTTTTCCGTTAATTTTTCTAATTATACATTCTTATTTCGTTTAATTTCTTATGTAAACTGTTAAATAAAACAAATATTATAAATAAATGATTGCTTATCTATATGTTTCTTCTATTTTCAGTAGCTTTACTTGAATAGTTGTTTAACGAATAAGTGGTATTCATGATACATTAATAATCAAGATTGTTTAATAAGTGAAACGAGCGAATTTGTTATATAGATTATTAATCGCATTGTAATTATCGAGTTAGTTACATTATTCTAGTTTAAGTTAAAAATTGTTATTTACGTCACAAAGTTCACAATAATTGAAAGTTCAACTAGCGGGTATTTTTAGGCAATGTTTGTTCGCCACTCGGCGGCGCGTTAAACAAAATTATCAACACTATTTACTTACCTAATATGTTTAATTATGTAGAAATTCAAATGTTATAATAGATTTGCTGGCAGATAAGTAGGTACTTGAATTGTATGTTTATTGAAAAGTGTGATTATAGAAAAACAAAATCATTCATTAATAGGGTTTATTAATAAATAATTTTTTTATGTTTTATGCAAAAACCTCTGTAAAATACAAAATCGGCTGAAATGAGTTATTTGTGTGAAACTGCCTTTTTGCGAGTGTTGTTGGGCCGAGGCGCAGGCCCCATATGCGAATACACGCATACAACAGTTTCTGGACATGTGCTACATAAAATTTTTAGGTCGACAAATATTTAAAATAAATCTTTATTGAAAATTTTGACAATAAAGAATTATTTTTGGGGTTGGTATTAACCATTTTATTTCTAATTTAAATTCAAAATCGAGTAGTTACTATTGACTTTTATAATTGCTTTTATTTCTATAAAAACATAAATGAAAGATACAAATACGTCAGTACACCTAACGATGTGGTACGCAATGTAGTCGTAAGTCAAAACAAATCGGTTTTGTTGGCATATTCAAAACTTTTAAGTGAAGCACCTAATAAAACACTCCTGATAAAAGTATAATGTATAAGTGTTTTTCTGTGCCCAAATAGCGGCTATAACTAAATTTAAACTATCCTAAACCAATTTAACGTTGGAGTAAAACTTAAGTATTTTAAATAACTGAACCTACAATATAAATAACTTCGAGTACATATTCAGAAATTCCAAAACCATGGAGTTCCTGCATAACAAAACTATGACGGCTTATATCGTTAAAATTTGTTGTCGTAAAGGGAGCTGATTAAACTCATAGGGACTGGAAAACAATGTTGGAAAAATATTATACTATAATGTGTTAGGTGGTATAGTAAAATTGATAATCAATTAGAAAGAACCAGCTCTCCTTACCACAACAGTAAGTTATTCCTTTATTGATATCTAAAATTTTCAATGTTTTTTACAAATATTTGTCAAATTTGTTAATGTCGTGTAATCATTTCCATAAACATTTTTATTCAATATAACTTGTAATACAAAGTAGCATCATAGTATAGCAGTCAAAGTGCTCTCTGGATCAGAAATGGTACTGTAGTGAGATACGTCTCAGGCCACCAGGACTATACATGAAGCGTAAAATATTTTACACGACAAAAGTGAAACTTTTAAAGTAAGGTAGCAAGCCACAAATTCAAGGATGTTCGTCTTCCGTGGGAATCTACAAATCAAATTAAATGATAGAACTAACTTCAAAGTTATATTTACTATGAATTTTAATTTTAAATAGCAAACTCAAATATGTAATATTAAATCGATATTCTAGACTTTCACACTCATCTGTAGCAAAATCGAACAAGAATTAAGCAAAATAGAATCTTAGTCGAACAGATGCATTGAACTCAGACACCAACCCAAGTCATTTTAAAGTCGACACTTAACTAGAGTTGATAGTAGATAGATTCTACGTTTGTTACATGGGTGGTTTTGAGTGAATCTTAAATTGAAATTTACACAAAACATTTATGTGTGTAGCTGATTAAGACCTTCCTTGTCAATTAAAGCAACCGGTGGCTACCACGTCTAACATTGGTTGTAGCTTTATAACTTCAACGAGGGACCTAACGCCTTCCGTTTCTCTTCGCACTCCTTCCCTAAGAGGAACTCTGGGGTTACCTAACTTCCTAAACTGTCGATATCGTCGCTAGCAGAGAACTTACCTCAGGACTTCGTTCATCAGACTAAGTTTTATCATTTAAGTACTTATTTATTGTTTATTTATTTGCTTAATCGTATGGTACATTTAAATATTGTATTGTGATGTAAGTGTTATGTATGGTGCTCCAGAAGATCAGTATAAACATGTACAGTGTGGTGATAAAACCGTGTGCAATTGTGGATTGGTTCGTCTTGGCACAGCATTTTTAAGGTTTAGGAAAACCACTAAAACCTAAACATGCCAACCCTTACCCACCGTAGATTAACATGTAATAATATTAATGTTTTTCTTGTCGACCATGAGTACTGTAAGGTACTGATCACCTTCCATATTTTATATTTGCAGCAAAACTCTAAAAACACGCACGAAAAACTATAAAGAAAAATTGACGTACGTTTTGACGTTAAAAACTTTATCATTATTATTATTATTGTTAATGCGTGAAGCTCATGTACATACGTCATGAAACGGCTTTGATCTTTAGTTCTTAAGTAAAACCTTATTTGGTGGTACTTCCACAACCGAACGTTATAACCAGCTCAATACACAGGCTCGTGCGCTTCACTTAGAGCGGTTGACGCAAATCAAAAGGCCTTTAGGGTTTGCGGGAGGTACTTACCCATTTTAATATTAGTTTAAGTCAGTGTCGTTGCATATTCGACCAGATAAATGCCGTGTGTATGTGATATATATATATATATATATATATATATACACAGAGCATTCCTATTAGCCAATCTTCAATTGAAACATTAACCGTGCGTTTGTGTGACTAAAGTTTACCTGTGAATCTAACGCGCGAATACATCCCACAGTCTTTCTTTCTGTCACATTCACCTATTACTATCAGATTTGTTTGTTATTTTATTAAATTGTCTGTTTTTCTTAAGACTAGTTGTTGTGTTTGATCTAGCGTATTAGGCTTTAAGTAAACCTGTTGTTCTCCTGTTGGTTGGTTTTATTTATTTCTTTTTAACTAGCAGGTGGCGCCTTGTTAGATAGCAGTTTAATTTCTTAGAACTTCTTAAAGACCCCCACACTCTTCTGACAAAGCCGGAAGCTGCTGCTCACCTATTATAAATAATTTATTCTCGCGAACCTAGTGCGCTACATTAATCCGTATTTTTTTTTGTTTGTTCCTCTAGAGCCGTCGTCATTTGTAAACCTCAACCGTTACAAACTTATGTGCGTCCAACGCCCAGGTAATAACAGCAGGATATTTATAACTTACAATATTAAAAGTGTGTAGATGTACAATAAATTTTCATGTGTTACATGTATCAACCACTGGAGAAAAGGAAGAATTAGAGGAGGAAGAATGGGTGATGAAAAACAATGGACAGAAAAAGTATAAACTATACAAATTAAAGATGGATGAAGATCAGGAAACGGAAGAAATGCAAGAAGAAATGATAATAGAAGAAGAAGAAAATGGAAGAAGCAGTGGTGAGAAGGTATAAAATAAGCAGAAAATATGTAGGAAAAACAAAAAGGAAAACAGATAGAAATTGAAGAATATAAGAATTTAAGAGTCAAACACAAAGAAGAATGTAAGAAAAAAAGAAAAGTATAAGAAGGAAATGGAACAGGAGGTAAAGAAAATTCAAAATAAAGAGGAAGTGTAGAGATTTATTAACAAAAGAAGGAGGAAAGGCAAAGAAAAGGAGTAAGGATAGAAGAAGACGAATTGAAACAAACTGTATAGAACTATTAGAAGGAAAACATGAAAACCAAATTAAAACAAAAGGCGAATCAGAAAGAGAAGAAATGGAGAAATAACAAAGAAAAATTAGAAGAAGCATTAAAAAAGTTTAAAAAGGGAAAAGCAGAAAGTACCGATGGAACGCAGGCGGATCAGTGGAAATATACAGGAGAGAAGATGAGAAAGGTTAAAAATATTTAATAAAATATGGAAAGGAGAGAGATTGCCAGAAATGAAAGAAGTTATATGTCCAAATTTGAGGGTGGGTATAACAAACGCATGATACAAAATTTACGCAGAGATTATAAAAAACAGATTGAAAAAGAGATAGAAGAAAAAAAGTTATTGGACTGGCAGGTGGTTTTAGGAAGGGAAGAAAACTATGGATAATATATTGCGGTGTTATTATTTATTTGTTATTATATATTTTTTATGGTTTTGTTCTACCTCGTATTAATCTATTGAATCATACTAACAGACCAAGCTGCACCACGCGACAAATTAACAACCTTATTTATAACAAAATAAGACTTTAAATCATCAAATTGTCAAATCTATGTCATCGTCCATTCTGATCAAATTTAATCCATTTATGTTTGTTATCTTCTATTCTAACCAACGATCTTCATATATTTATATTATTGCCTTTGCAACTTTGATCTACTCTTTCCTTGGTTTTATTTTCATTCCACTTAGTATATTTTACATTAACTTCCCTTTCTTCATTCATTCTTTCCTGGGTATAATTGTACTTTAGGTAAAGTGCTCTGAATTGCTTCAAATTTTTACCAGTGATAGCCCTTGGTCTACTGATCATAAATATGCAATAAAATTTTGTCGCTCTCAAAAACTGAATTTTTTAAAAATAATTTTCGAAAAATTTTGAAAATTGGGTCGTTTTTTTTTGTTTTTGTGCTGTTTCAGACAATTCTAAGACTTATTTTTCAGTGAGAAAAATTTTGGGACAATTATATAAAATCAAATTGCATCAAAATCGTCAGTCGTTCTCCTTCAGTCTCGATCGGTGGAACAGGCATGACTGGGTCGTACAGGTCTCGCATGAAGAATAGAATCAGTGGGCCTTGATTCAAAGATTTGACGATTAGGAGAAATATACCGGGCGAAGTATCCTCCCAGGAAGGGATGCATTGATTAGGTTAGGTTAGGTTAGTTACATCTTATCCGGTCCACCGATCTTGCGGCCTGGTAACGAAGGCATCAAAAACTACTTTTGACAGAAGATGGCCCAATCGACTGCTGCATGGGAAGAAATGATGAGCTCTTTCATTAGTCAGGGGGACACTTCTCAACCCACAAGTGACAGAATCCAACGATTTTCCACAAATGGCAAGCGGGACCCGTCCAGGAAGGTCTTATAGCGGATGGAAGCCCTGTGTTAGGTTAGGTTAGGAAGTTACCGTTTCGAACATTTTACACTTTTCTTTTTGTTGTCGGGGTGAACGGTGTTAGTTGGTAGGTTACAGTTATTACAATTTTTTTAAAAACTTGTCCAATGTGATCCATTTCACAAGAAACACAACAAACCCACCTGCTCTTACTTTCTGTTTTTACTCTACTTCAACTTCCGCGCTCCCTCTTGTGTCACACCTCTGACGTATTTGGTTGTTAGAGTTAGGGTTTTGAAAGCTCACCAAAATAAAGTCTGAATTGTCTGAAATGTGCAAAATGCAAAACCGACCCAAAAATTTTCAAAATTTTTTTTCTAAAATTATTTTTATATTCAGTTTTTGAGAGCAACAAAATTTTATTGCATATTTATGATCAGTGGGTATAGCTACTTTTGGTAAAATTTCAAAAATCTGAGCACTTTACTCAGCAATTTTTCCTCTCCTGTCATGTCATATTATTTTAATAATCATTTTTATTACCTGTCATTTGTTATTTTACACCTACTTTATTTAGAAATCTAAAATTATCTTTAACAATTTTATACATTACATTAACCACTTTACATACTAAATAACATTAAAATCTTCATCACGTTATGCAACCTGATTCATCAACATTACTTTATATTTAAATCAACAATTTTAGAACAATCACTGCAATATATATTGTATACTGAAACAAATAGTTAATAAGAAACTGGAAAAAGGAGTGAAAAGTATATGTTTATTTAGATATAAGCAGATTTGATAAGGAATAAATTATGGAAAACACTGAGAGAGCAAATGGTAAGGGAAGAGATAGTGCAATGAAGGAGATATACAGGAAACTAAAAGGCATACGCGGATGACTTAGTGGTTCAAGCAAAAAGCGAACAAGAAATGAAAAGGGCATCAGAGGTAGTAAGAAATATTTGTTGAAATCTATATAAATGTGGACAAACAAAAATAATGATTTTTCGAGAGGAGAAAGAAGGTAAATGGTGGTGGGGAGAGCAGGAATTAGAAAGCGTAGACGAATGGAGATATTTAGGATATAAGTTGAGATACGATAACAAGGACGACAGTCATGTAAGAAAGCTAAAAAAAGGTAATGGTATAGTACGACAGGTATGGGGAATGGAAGAGAGTGTTTGAAACGATATGGAAAGAGAAGGTGGATTTTTGATAAATTGGTCAGAAGTGTTATGATTTACGGAGCAGAAATATGGGGATTGAAAAGAGGGGAAAACCTTGAGAAAATACTAGAAAATATTGAAATGGATCATGAGGCTGGACAAGGAGACACCCGGATATATAGGAGGAAGAAATGAAGATTGAGAAAATAAGAGTGCAGACGGAAAGATAACATTAGTATGAAGAAAGAAAAAGAAAATGTAGACAAAACGAAGTCATAACTGAGTGATAGAAGGAAGTAAGGAATCAAAAGATAAAGCACGGACAGGATGAGAGAAGACAGTACTACGAAAGGCGTAGATATGAGGAAAAGAAGTAGAAATAATATGATGAAGGGTAGGATGGTGGAAGAGGAGATATTGATGCAGATAGAGACACACAGATAGATTCATTTTCTAAAATAGTGCTGCGCCTGTTTTCTACATCACTGAACTCAGACAAAATATTTTCGTTCATACAGTACAACCGGAGAAGTAGCTGTCAACTTTCTTATTTCAAATGGAACATGCCTTTTTTATTTTATTTTCAAATTCCACGTAAAATTAAAAGTAGTTTAGTTAGTATACCATATCCAAAATGACTCTATTTTTTAGATATTGATTAAAAAAATTAAAATAAGGTTGAATTGTTAAATTCATATTCAAGATGGTAAATAATATTGAAATTTTGATGAAATGTAGCAATTGTCGATATGTTACAGTAACTCACATATAAAGGAAACTGAAAATATCAAATAGAAGGATCATCTGACCTCAAAATTGTTAATTAGATGAGACACCCTCAAGTTTTTAGTCATCATCGATGTCTTTGTTTGTCTCTCTTCAACACGTACTAACATGTCCTATGCTGAATTGATAAATAAAAAACATAGGTGTCTCATCTGAATTACAAGTTTTTGAGGTCGAAAGTTACATCTATGACTGGTACGATAATTCATCACCCTGTACATGTTCATATTGGCACGAAAATTTTCATTACACTGTACATGCAATTCGAGTTTCCATTTATATGTGAGTTACTAAAAACATATCGACAATTGCCACAACAAATTTCCTAGGAACTAAAATATTGGATATCATCTTGAGATAAGAACGATAAAATTCTAGCATGATTTTAATTTTTTTAAATGGATAAATTAAAAAAGCTTGATAATTAATTCCTGTACAACCGGAGTGCTGTATGAACAAAATTATTTTGTCTGATTTCAGTGATGTCGAAAACAGGCGCAGCACTATTTTCAGAAAAGAATCGAAACAGTTCTCCATATACTTTTAATGCACGCTCGATGTGCCGGACCCTGTAGAGTGAGGGTTTTAGTGTGGAAGGAGTGTGAAATTTTTTATTTTGTTAATGCAAACATAAGTTTATTGAATTTTTAATCCGAATCATTTTTGTTAATTTGTAAAATAAATGTAAAATAAATCATACATATAACTTTAAGACTGGACGTTCAACGGCCGATGAAATTATAAGAACTGTTTGCAAAACTATTTGGAATGTGCTGCAACCAAAATGTTTCTACGTATTCCTAATGAAGTTTATGTTTTTCTGGTATTCATAGGGGGAATTTTAAATACACTTGAAACACTAATACCTAAATTGAAATCGTTAGCGGATAGATTTTAATAACACCTTTAAAAATTACCTACTGATGCTTTTGCAGTAAACTCAACAATCTCAAAAATACTGTTTGTGAATGATATAGAAACTTGATGCAAACTACTGATATCAGCCGTAGTAGGTCAAGTACTCTGACACAAATAAACGACTTAAAAACTGCTCTAGGTATTGTCGAGTTAAGGAGAGTGGCCATTACGATTATATGATGGCCAAATATAATGTTATAACAATGAATCGAATTGGCAGCAACAACAGCAAGAGTTGATATTCACAATCACTTAAGCAATTACTTTGTAACTATAGAAGAGTAAGTGCTTTGGCACCTATGTAAACAGAGGAATGAAACGATCACGTACCTCATTTAATACTAAAACTAATTATTTCCATAATAGATTTTTGAAATGAAACGTTTTTGTAATTTGTTTGTTTAAAACTATTACTATTAGTCATCATCATCAAAATCCATCATAGTACAGTACAATTTTTTAAATCTTTTTATTTTGTTTGTTTTAACTTTTTTTAAAAATGCTGTAACGGTTTTTTTTCCAAACAGTTCATCTTCATCATCACTTGTTTCCTTCTTAGAGTGTATTTTGTCGTTAACAGACTTCATATATTCGATAATTGCATCCAAACTGAGTTTCTGTTGTAGTCTTTCTCTTCTTACTGTATGCCGCAACACCTTACCGACAATGCTTGGGTACTTGGTAAACTTGCATTTGGAGCTAGTTCGAGCAAGTTGGAGGAGTTAGTAGCAGGTACCGATCTTCTAAAATTTAGATATCACTCAAATTATCCACTTCCAAGTTTTACTAAAACTGCTCGGAAGATGCATCTGTATTTCCTATGTCTTCCAAGTTTGTTTGGAAATTAGACTTAGACCTAAAACACATGGTTAATAACGGCAAATCCAATTTCTACGATGTACCTTTTACCTTTTCCTTGTTAAGATGTACTTATCCAACCATTTTAAATGTTGGAACCATTCCCACTGAGGTTTGGGATGTCCTCCACTGCTTTCATTTTTCATTAAGTTTTTCTCTTAGTTACTACTTTTCACGTAAAAGTATTTCCAACGAGTTTGAACTTCTTCCACTAAAAGTACAAAATAAATTTTCTATTACTAGATAATTATATTTACTTTTACATGAATATCCTCCAAGAATCTTACAAATCTCTGACCATGAATTTTTTTTCTTCTATTATCTTTGAAGTCCGAGGCCTTTTATCATACAAAGGATATGAGCACACTAACTTTATCAATTTACCATCATCCATCATAAAACTGCACACAAATATAATTTAAAATAAATTCAAACTTAAATAAAGTTAATTAATTAGTTTTGACGTTGTCACTAATTTTGTAAGTATAACTTTTTCAAACTTCAAATTTAGAACTGTGATTGTGGAATTAACCTCCGTATTTGAAGTTGACTGAAACACTGTATGCTACGTTAATTTTCTAAAATAAACGGAAGGATGTTTTACTAATTTTTAAATGTTACGTACGTTAATTTAACTTAAGTAGATGTAATAAATGACACTTAACAAATCAATAAAATTAGAAAGTGGTTATTATCCTTTAAAGCGTGTACAGGGTGACACAGAGAAATATACCTACCAATTGCTTCAAGAATTTGCCGTTAATTTTTCCAATTAAACATTTTAAAGCTGCGTTCACAACTTATTAATTAACATTGCTTAAAATAAAGTTCTTTTTTCAAACAAATACCTTTGTAGTTACTTTTTCAACGTATGCAAAAATATAAAGAACTTGTTACTTGCTTTATTTTTATTAAATTTATAATTGCGTATGCGTTCATTAGCATTAATTCTCAACGACAAATTTTACGTGGAAGTTTGGAGTTTACTATAACTTCTACGTTAAGTGAAATTACTATGCTAACTTTTAAGTTATGATTGCTATGTGAAATTACAGTGAAACAAACTTTTACGTTAAGGGAAACGTTAATTGTTAGGTAGTAATTATTGCATCGTTAATGCAGCTATATTTGGTTTATTTTTTATGTAAGTGTTAAATAAAACAAATATTACCAATAAAACGATTTTCATCTGTCAGTTTAACAATGAAAACTAACAATCTAGAGCATGCGTATTTGTAGTTTTAAATAATGAGAACATTAATAAAGTTACTGTTTTGCTGAAGGTCATTCCCAAGCATTTTACATTGAGTAAAATTCTTAAAGAGGCCCAACCTAATGTTAAATACAGCCTTATAAAGAACCCCCACCTTTCATAAAAATTGAAACTGTATTTTGGCGACGCCGTCTTATAAATGCGAACTACAAATTCCACCGTCGCGTCGGTCAAACCGAATTTAGCCTAATAAAATGTTAATCAGGTTTCGATGATTTATTGCCATCCCGTCTACGTTGTAAATAAATGCAATGTTAAGAACGACATTTTTATATTTATAGTTATAATGTGTCGCTGGTTTTCGGTTCATTCCGAACTTGTACCTGGGGGTGCAACGCTCACCCCACGAGGAGAACACAAAATATTATTGCTGTGCAAACCCGCAAGACACACTCACCTTCCTTGATACACAATGTGCAAATTAAATCATTCTTTGAGTGTTTCTAATCTTCTTGTTGTTTTGGTGTGTTGACCACCGCAAAGTGCCAGCAATTTTTCGTTTAAGCAACTAGATGCTGCAAAATCTAGTGAAACTGAGATTGCAGTTTTTGAAGATCCGCAGTCCTGCATCATGCGCACATGCAATGATTGTAAATACAAATTTTTATTTCAAAAGTGGACTAGAAAAATAACAATGTAAAATAACTCATCAAATATTTTATTTCAAAATTTGTTAAATATGCAGCAATTGAAAATAATTTAAATTTTTATGAAATTATCCGGAAAACTAGTTACAATCTTCCCTGAACGATCTAAACTTTGTATATTTTTTCAGAACACAGGAATTTTAAGTAAAACACGACTAAAAGTTGAGGTCAATGAGTTAAATACAACATGATAAAAACATATTTTTATGTATTTCCATGTAATTGTGGATATTATTTACATAACAAATTATTCGCTTCTGAACCAGTTGGTAAAGTAGAATCTGCTGACTTTTTTCTTTGAATCGAGAATAACATAAATTTACTGTTAAAAGATATGCTTGAGTCAATTGTATTTAATTTTAAATATTCTTATTAAAATTTTAATTCTCATTAATTACACACAACTTTTAGTACATTGTAATGAAACAAAATAAGTTGATAATGTGCCATTAAACTTGTTTTGTATTTTTGTTTTCGCAAAAACTTACAGTTGATAAATTAAAAAATCTTAAATTATATGCGATTAATTTTCAAACGAAATAAAGTTATCATAAAATTTAATTTAATTTTAAATCACTCAAACGAGTGAATAATCTTAATCTTATCAATTTGAAATAAAAACTATAGAAAGATAAGTTAATACACAAAACTGTTTCAGTAGGAAATAAAATAATATTAATTTGCTTTATAAGTATCTTCTTCTCAAATTTTGCCGGCAAGGCATTTTTATGTAATTGTTTTTTTATTGTTTGTCTGACCTAAAAATGTTCTTCACAAATTAAAATATTTCCTAAAGCGTCAATAGCTACAAGAGCAATAACAATGTTGCCACAATCATTTATTGAAAATTACACACGCACAAACTCGGAGCGGTTTAACGGTGACGTAATTCAACGAACATAAGAAAGCAACTAAAAATATTTCGCTGAAAATCGACGGTGGAGTCATCTACAATCGGTGAAATTGTACGGTAACTTTTGTTACTCTTTTTGTTACCTGGTTACTAGGGTGGTGGTGTACTAGGTAGGAAGATTGGAACAAGATACTAAAGTGCCAATCAGCAGTTATAGAAATACCCAGTAGTCGGAGAGATTGATTGTGGGCTGAACTCTACACGTTGGGTTCATATCGTACTAGAAATTACTTATTTATTGGGCGCCAACTTCCAATTTAACTGAAGCGAGTACTAAACGGAACTAGTCGTTAGCAGTAAGCTGAACCTAATTATTTAACAAACATTCAATTTGGTTCAGGTTGGTAGTAAAGAAATCCTCCAATAAGAAAAATACATATATCTATCTACAAAGAACGAAGGTGTACTCAATTGAAGTACCTCAACACATAAAACAATAGATATTAACGTAGAAAATAGGAAACTATATATTATAGTTGATAAAAATATTCGTGCCGCCACTGCACGTCTATGCTTCTATAATTATGGCGTTTGTTGTGACCGTGTATACATTCGCATGTAATTAAACACAACCAGTACATGTAAGTAGGTATCTATTTGTTTTAAAGAAGCGTGGTGCCAGTATTATTTAGTCAAATTTTCAGTTAAACTACGATAGTAATTAACGTGGCACTGAAAAAGGTTTCTTCCAAAGGGGTTATTGTGATAGTAAATAAACTGATGTTCCTTACACGTCCCAAACAGTGTGATGATATCTTACTACGATTTAGGTATCATGCAACGATTCTTACATTTAACAAGTTTCGATTGGATTTAAGTCGGTACATTTCTACCAGCGACGTTCAGTAAGCAATAGAGGAGCACAACGGTATATGCAAGTAAAGTGATTAATGCGTGCTAAAAGTTTTAGATGTGGCAGTTCGCTCACAGTAAAGTCTCTTGGGCTGGTGCCGATAACACGAGCAGGAAAGAGTAATGTAATTGTACACCTGATCCGATGGCAGAGAATCGCTAGAGGTGGTGAAATATTCTCAACGAAGATGGTTCCATACGAACGTTTGGATGTAGTCTGAGTCGATGGCTGATTCTCCGTAATTCTTAGATGGTGGAACCATCGTTTAACCCAAGGACGTGACCAGGTGTGCCTGTACTTTGTGGCGATGTGGACGTTACGAGCACGGTTAAACGGCAGCAAGAAGAGCCAAAGAAGAGGATAAACAAAAACCTCTGTAAGGAAACATTCACTTGTGCGCCCATTTGGGGAGCAGCAATCTAATTCTTATATTTACCAGAATAGAACGAGCGCTACGAAAGACGTCTCAAATGCGCCCCACTTTCGAATAATGGAGATGCACCCAGCGGTTGAGAATTGGTAACGGAAACCGATAAGCCAGAAACGACGTTCGTTTTAATAAATTTCCACAATGCCCCGAGTTTTTCGCGTATTTTTCGCCAATTTTGGACGACAAATCTTCGGTTCAACATCGGGTATCGTAAGTTGCCTAACTTGGCGAGTGAATTTTTAGACTAAACAACGTTGTAGGAAAATAGTTTATTTAACCGTTACACTTATAACAATGACTCAGGTTTTATGTGAGCCAAAAAAGTCACACTAACTCCCTGAAAATGAACATAGTAAAACATGTTTCGCCACTTTTAGAATAAGCACGAATTACATATACCTAACAGAAAATTAGACGTATTCAGAAACCTCACTCTTGTACGCACTTCTAAGTGTATTATAATGTTCAATTGATTTAATACTTGTTAGTGTTTAAAATAATACATCAATGTATTAACATATAAACGACAAACACGTTGTCGTATTCTTTAATTACCTATTATAATCACCTTTATTTAAATGTCATTGTAGTTCATGAATTGTAAAATAAATTAAAATTGTAGCAAAAATATAATAATTCATTCGGTGTAAAATAAGCAAAATGGGTATAGATTAAAAAAATAAATTTATAAGACGTCATTTTACAATAATAGTTGACAGAGTTATTATTTGTGCAAATTCCCACTACGGATTTCTTAACAACATGTACCACAAGGTTTTGAAAGGTGTTGATGTTGTACATTGTTTGCAAATATTCCCAATTTCAGCTTTTAGGTAATATAATGTAAACAAATTCAACTCAATGGAAAGTGCAGTTTGAACACCTGTGTGTTCTTGATTCCTCAAAATTTTTATGTTTTGTCTGTATACTAGAAAAGATTATTTTGTCTTAAATTTGATAACATAAATTTTAAACACAAAAATAAATGACAAACAAAACAACCGCATAAAAAAATTATTAAAATTACACATTTGTAATTATTATAAATAAATAATAATTTTTTATCCTACAACATCAGAAAGTATGATTTACCGGCTTTTGAGAGGAGAAAAGCAAATTTTCTACATTAGTCGTTGTGCACGACAAATGCAGCCCAGAAAATAATTTGTAAAACTTCCCGCTAGATATCGTTACAATAATTATTAAACTTTTATTGTGTTTTTATGAAAGTTTTATTATGTATGGTTTTCAGTTTATGATAAATGACGTGCGACGTCAACTGTTTATGCAAATTATTCCGAAACAAATTTACTGTGAGAATGTTTATAAATCAGAACGAGAATAATATACAGTATCACTATAATCGATGTTAGCATATTTCAGAACCCAACTAATCTGATTTGAACAGCTGGGAGGATATTGTTTCTCTAATTGCAATAATTACAGAATCAAAGTTACTTCTGTTAATCAGTTACGATACATCAACCCCTCTCATTGTCGAATGGACCTAAATTAAGTAAAGCGTTTAGAAGAATGGTCGAATTCGCGCAGCGGTTAATTCCGCGCATATGTCATAGACAATGAAAATGTGTTTAAACTGAGTTCTTATACCTAACATGCCATCTAGCGTTGTAAATATAAATTACTCTAACATATGATTAACGTGTACTGTAATCTGGTGTTGGTAATAGTGTTATTCGCGAAGCACATTTTGTTACTACATAGTGAAATAACCTGTTATCGGTAAGATAATTACCTAATAAAATACAGTAATTTCCATTGTATGTATGTGTTAGCGTGTGGTTTGATCTATCATTTCTTGTTTTTGAATGATTCAAAATTTCAAAATAAAACATAATTTTTAAAACAATACGTAATCATGCGCGAGGTGTAATTCCGCGCAGATTAGACGGTAATTCCAGCTGCGCGAAATTACCCCCCATAATATTTTCCACTAATTTTTCTTGTAGAGATGCCTAAAGTGTACAATCGAAAAACTAATAAGCGGAGGTGGACTGTGGATCAACTAGAAGCGGCAATTGCTGAAATTGGACGAGGACATCCCATCAGAAGCACAGCAAGAGTTTATGATATTCCTGAATCCACTTTGAGGGATAAATTAAAAGAAGGTGCAAGCCTTTTCCCAAATTTCGACGCAAACCTACTTTTCCTCCTGCAGTAGAAAAGCAATTAGCAAACCATATTATCAAATTATCAAATATGTTTTATGGAATAACCCCAACAACCTTACGTGAAGTGGTCTTCAAATATGCATCTCAAAATAATATCACACATCGTTTCAACGAAGATAAGAAAGCTGCCGGAAAAGATTGGTTTCAATTGTTTATAAAACGAAACCCCGAAATATCTCTGAGAAAACCAGCAGGAACAAGTGTGAGCAGGATTGTTGCCTTTAATGAAGAAGAAGTTCAAAGATTTTTAAAAATTTGGG
This sequence comes from Abscondita cerata, assembly GCA_030710515.1. Classification (NCBI taxonomy): domain Eukaryota; kingdom Metazoa; phylum Arthropoda; class Insecta; order Coleoptera; family Lampyridae; genus Abscondita; species Abscondita cerata. The sequence goes on from JALBCR010002891.1 coordinate 18,849, forward strand.
AGATGTTCTAGAAAAATACCGTTTTTCCGAAAATAACATTTATAATGTGGACGAGACCGGCATCAGCACAGTACAAAACCTACCAAAATTTTGAGTCCTAAAGGACAAAAACAAGTGGGTCGGTCATTTCATGGGAACGTGGCAAAAACGTCACTATAGTTTGTGCATTTAGCGCCTCAGGAACATATATTCCACCCATGTTTATATTTCCGAGACAAAGACATTCACCTCAGTTAGAAAAAGGTGGACCTGCAGGTGCCATATATTCATGTTCAAAAAATGTGGTGGATTAACGGCGATTTATTCTTAGATTGATTAAGCATTTTCAGCAGCGCATCAAATCATCAAAAGAAGATCCCGTTTTATTAGTGCTTGACAATCATGTTTCCCATATTTCTCTCTAATGTGTACAATTATTGCAAAGATCATGGTATAGTGATGGTGTCCATTCCCCGCACACATCACATAAACTACAACCATTAGATTTAATCTGTTTTATGGACCAGTTAAAATAAGCATGGACAATAAACAATGCGATATGTACTCTAAGATCCAATGTTCATAAAAAATCACCCATTACGAATTGGCTGAATTGTTTAATACAATATGGCTTATATCCAAACTGCTAGCTATAGAAAAGGCTGTGAATCGGGATTTAAGACGGCTGGAATATGCCCTCATAACTCCTGATGGAAGTCTAGTGTAAAGAAGACTCTTGCTCCAGCTCAACATTTTTGTGCGCCAATAGAAGATGCTGAGAATGTCCAACCAAATCAAGATCCGATGGCCCAATTCAACAACACATTTTCTGTAGGAAAAGATATAGCTCATGGTTCAAGGCGCGGCGATAACGAATTCTTTCAGCTCTTCATCACACTCTCAACCTCAACCTAGTTGTTCAAAACCTTAGTGCCTCCCAATTCATTCGAAACCAATCACAAAAATACCTGGATAAAATGATCATCCTTTGAAGCTCTGTCAACAATCCCTTAGCCAGCGACTTCAAAAGCTTCCAAAAGTACCTACCAGAAAGAAGCATTCTTCTGAAATTATTACAAGTAGCCCCATGAAGACTTGCAATACTAGAAGAAAACGAATGTGTAAGAAAAAGATTTTTTGCAGACAAAAAGTTGAAAGATTGCAGAAAGCGAAAGGTGAAGAAAGTCTAAAAACACATCTGCAAGAATGCACGTTAGTTAGGAAGCTTATTGATTCTGGAGACTTTACTAGTGAAAAACGAGGTTGGGATCGCCAAAATCTGTTGTGTGATGACGATGAACTCGACGATATCGATCCGTTAAACTCCAAAAGATATATGCAGTATCTGTGGGGAGTTTGGCAGAGATAATGAACTGTGGTATCGTTGCGTTAAGTGCTCAGAATGGACACACATGCCGAGTGTAGTGGTCGCAATTCACCCACACAAATTATATTTGTGATTTTTGTGTTTAATTAGTACATGAATGAGAATTATGAGTAGGTACCTATATTGTTACAAATTAGTGTACATACGTTTTATAATAACTTTTTTGCATTATTTTTTTCCATTAACGGAATTGCCCCCTTCGGAGGGTAATTTCGCGCAAATGCACTTTTTTAAATATTGAATTAAATCTACTTAAAACTTGAATTTATGCATTTTTTGTATCTTATGTTAAGGAAACAAGGTGGAAAGTGGGTACCATGTATTTTAGCTTGTTAGATTAGCAAGTAACAGAAATATGATTTTATTCTCAGTGCGCGGAATTCGACCATTCTCCCTACTTTCATATTATTGATATAACAATATTACCTCAACAACGTACATGCAATCACTGACGCTAGCTAAACCTTTCCTTTTGTCAAACCCAAGTCAAATAAGAGATGCCAAGTCACCTACGAAATGAAAACTTTTGTGAATGAACTCCATGACGATTTCGCTCTTTCTGAACATTTTCGGTAAATGAAATTGCTATTGCACTTAATTTCAACACGTGCTTTATTTCACCCATTAGTTCTGATAAAAGTGTAAAATAAAACAAAATTAGCATTTAAAACTGATTCACTTTAATTCTAAAAGAATTTAATTTATTACAAGTTAAATACAAATCTCTTTACTACTACAGAATGCCCTAATAAAAAAATTGAATCTCCTTTTCGAACTATTATCAAAGCTTGCGGAACTGGAAAATGACTGTAAACATAAAAGAATGTTTTAAGTAGTAACCTGACCCTACACCTTGATCTAACCGAAAACATGGCTGCTGACTGTTGCTTTAGTTTTTTAAAAAATCAGTAGGGCACGTTAAAAAATCAAAAATCTTAATCAAACGATATTGAAATTTTTCTTCGTTTGGTTTCTGATGAAACCTATGTTGGCAAAGTAAGGCTTATTATTATTCAGAATTAATATTATTGAAGGATTGTTTTAGGTCTTATTAATCATTGGATCTCGGATGCCTGTCGAACTAACGAACACAATAAACATGAAGATGGATGATGTTATAGTTAAAGATGATGTTTTAATAATACACGTACCAGATACGAAACCTATACACAAAGAACTTTTACTGTTTGTAATGTCGAGAAAGAAAATTTCATTGATGTCATATCCATTTGCAAAAATATTTCACTGCGTCCTGATAATATGAATTTCGACGATTATTTATCAAATATCATGCTGGAAAATGTGCATCTCAGAATGTAGGACATCACACAATTGGAGCGATACCTTCTGTAATAGCTGCTTATTTAAATCTTCCTAATCTAAAGAGTACAGGACACACTTTTAGAAGGACATCAGCCACACTTTGTGCAAACTCAGGAGCAGATATCCTAGCACTCAAAAGGCATGGAGGATAGAAATCCGCCAGCATAGCGGAGGGCTATGTTGAAATTGTTTAAACAATAAGATAGCTGTAGCAAATAAAAACTTAGACAGCAGGCATAATCAATTATGGGATAAATCTACGAGTAGTAGTAGTAGTCTGGGCGCTGTAACTACTGAATCATCAGTCACCAGCGAAACTGTCCCTTTAACTTACACAGAAAAATCATCTTTAGTTACATTTTCTGAACCATTACAATCAAATTTATCCAAGCAAGGGACTTCTTTCCTTAACTGTTCAATAATTAATCCAACATTTAACATCAATGTTACAAATCATAATTAAAAAAGGTATTAATTAATGAGTGTTATAGTTACATAGTAGGAAACATTTAAGAAAGGTTGAAGGTGATTAATCGATACCATATTATTGTATTTTACTTTACTTCAATCTTTATAAATGTTTTATACTTTATAACATTTATTATTAATTAAAAATAAATATAAAAAATATTAATTACTGGGCGGAATTAACTTTATTTGTATTGTACATTATCACTCGCGTGTAAAGGACTTGTGTTAGTAAAATTGAGTTCTATATTGATTAAACTAACATGGTAAAAATAAAACAATTAAATTAAATTAAAGTATTATAAATAAAATATCTCCTCCATGAGGACGGCGGTAGGGGAGAGATCCGAGGATTGACGCCACGTTCTCACGTTGAATGGCCATGCTAATGCGTTGTGTTAGGTAGTATTTAGAACGCGGATACAAAGATAAAATGTGAGGTTCCTTCCAATGGTCGTCCATCCACTCCCTCGCTTCACCAAGCTCCCATTGTCTCCACTGTCAAAAAGCTTTGAAAATGTTGCCATCATCCTTTATTTTAGAATAGACTGAATGTTTTGTTTGCATCGGCGATTTCAGCTGCAGCGCCGGCTTCTAAGCAAGTTTTGGGCAAATAAGAGGGAGCAATGTGTCGACGCAAGTAACGTCCCATACCAAGCATTGACCTCTGGGCCCAAGGTACGAGTGTGGCTCCATCAGGACGTTTTCCATCATTTCTGGATATTCCAGTCGGTTCCAGTATAGAAGGGATTTCTAATGATGATAGTGCTCGTTTGATGATTTGATTTTATTTCGAATGCCTGAAAATCGTCCACTACTTTGGGCAACTCAAGGGATGCAATCTTTGGCTATCTGACAGTTTCGAACATAAACAAGTATATGAGCGGCAAATGTCACATCCAAGACGTAGTCCGACACTAATGCGTAGTTGATTGTTGTCCATTAGCATTCCAATGTTTCTGAAGGAAAGCATCGTTTCATATTGGCTTCTTTACACTGCAAAGAAGCTAATCTCGCCTTGTCCGTGTCCGTCTCAAATGTTAGATCACTTCAACTGCTTTTTTTTATTAGAATCGAATCCCAATTTATCTGTGCTTCAGGGATTGGAGGAACCATTTCATGTTTAGCTTTCCATTAATCCAGTGCTTCATTACTTTTTCTGTGAATGGACAGATCGTCAACGGTAGTATTTTAGTATGTTGGAGACGACCGACTTTACAACCAGAACAAGACGCTAGGAACGCTGGTAGGCTAAGATCGGTACATTTTTTAATTCCCAATCCTCCGTGTCGTAAAGGTGAACTAGCTTGTTTCCACTGTTTATCGTCCAGTGAAATGTTAAGTATGTTTTCCATACAAGCTTTCATTGCGGCATCTATTTCTTTTTAAAATTTGGGGATGCATCCATGAAGGAGTGGTACGTAATGTATATAGTAGCTGGAATCCACAACAATTTTAAAAGAAAGAATACTGGGCGGAAAGTTTTTCAAACGACCAAACATTGCCTTCATTGTTTCGTTGCTTAACAATGCGTCCGAAACTCCTTCATCGCAGAGGGGTGCTCCAACAACTCTAGATCTTGGTGTCACTGTGCGGATACCGTGCAGAAGTTCCTGAATTTGCTCTGGATTTCATGGTCAATACTCCTGATGTAAAAAAAACAATTTACATTTGGAAGGGTTGACAGTCAAACCAATCTTATTAGACTCCTGAACCAGCTTTTCTACATCTTTCAAAACTGTATTTCTAAAATAAAGATCATAATAAAAAAATTTTTAATTTATTGCAAACAAATTTAACCGATAACGTGGTGTAGGGGAAAAATTATGTGTAAACCACGGTGGAAAGGGGTCTTCCAGACCTCAAGAAGTGGCCAATCTTCTTTCGTCCTGGAAATTGACACTGAAATTGACGTTGAATAATTTTTAGCAGCGCACTCTATGAGTTACTATATTCAGCAAAAAAATTTTTACATTTACTAGAATAATAAAGCAATTGGAAAAATATTGTATTAAATTCGTTATAAGGAGTCTATTGTTCAACTCGTTTCGCTCGTCGTGCCATAATTCCTCTCGTTGAACAATAGACTGCTTATACAACTAATTTAATAATATACTATTTTTGTTATTTTCGTTGTTTATTGAAATTCCTTAAAAAAAAAGAATGTGCCATTTGAAGAAATCGTATACCCGTACAAAATCTAAACAGCCGCTCAATTCATATTATTGTCACTAAAATAATGTCCAATCCAAAATCAAAGTCCCGACGGTTGAGTGAAGTTTCTGTATATTTTTCTGTACCTAACTTCGTATTTATTTTGAAAATTAGGTTAAGTCGAAATTTAAATCTGTGTTTAAATCAAGACAAGGGGTTGGAACAGAAACATTACTACTAATGGAAAATAATTAACTGTTACGCGGATGCGTACCATTACCCTACCTGTGTATCATGTAGTGTCCGAAATTGAATTAAAATTTGTGTTTTGATTTCTTATAATTAAAATTACGGCGGGAAAATATTGTATCATAGATGCCCAACAAGTACAAGAGAAAAACGAATATCGCTGGTTGGACCGAGGACTCTCTAGAAAGCTCTTGAAGCAATAGATGGGGGGAGTAAGATCATTAGGATCATTTGTTAAAGTTGTTTGTGACGCTTGCTTCCCGATTTGGTTGGTTCCTGTAAGTAACAAAAGCGGACGGATTTCGGGCGCCAGATTTGATGACAAAGTTTACTCTCCGTTTGCTTGTCGGGCAGCTACAGTGGAGGTTAAAAATTCCAGTATCCTGATCGTCTAACGGGAAGCAGTTCGGAGAAATAAAGAGAATACACTAAAACTCAATACTTCTTTATTTAACACGAAACAAGTTACTATTAGTTTCACAAAAACAAAACAGCATTTAGTAAAGTAAGCACATACCAGGCAACCCAAAAGCAGTCAGCGGATTTGACGGTTATAGGTGTGAGGTTTCGGTAATGTAAGCAGAGCGGCGGTCTGTTAAGTGATACGGTAGGTAGTGTGAGTGACCGAGTCGACACACGAAAATGCTCTATATCGACCCAGCAACTGGCTAGAGTGGTATATTCAAGGCGCGAAAATGCGTCACCCCAAATACAACACACGGATAGGAATAGAACAGTTAAGGAAACATAAAGTGGTATCTCTGCAAGATGCGGGTCGGGGAGAGAATAACCAAAGCGGTATCTTTGGCGATTTAAATTAAAAAGCAGACTTACTTAGTTTTCACGGCAGGACCAGGAAATATGTCTTAGAGAAAATCAACATATGCTTTAGCAGGAGAAAGTTAACATTGCCGAACTGTCGCCATTGCCGTTATATTCTGGAAAAGGTAAAACTAAAAAGATTCCAAAGGAAAGTCAGAGATATTAACGGCTACACCTATGAAATCAATTCTCGAAGAAAAACAACAAAGAGTAAAAAATTAGTGCTGCTTGAGAAGTAAAGAGAAAGAATATTAAAACTAAGATGGAAATACGCAAAAACAAAGAAACAAAAGAAATATGGAATTAGACACTGATACTTCCAAAGACGATGAAATTGACGAGAAAGATCTTGTTAATGATGCCGAACTGGATGACATGGATTTAGATTCTAACAACAACGACCAATGTTTGTTGTGCGAAAATTCGGAAAATATGGAGAAGTTTGGTTCAGATGCGTTCATTGCGGGAGGTGGATGCATGCCGAGTGCAGTGGAAACTAACTACGAGTGCGACTTTTGCCGAAAAATATGTTGTGCGAAAAGAGGCCTTGTTGCTAACTTTTGACTTATGAAATTTGTTACATGTTCTTGTTTTTATCTTTCTGTTTTGATATACATATTTCAAATACTTATTAGTATTCTGTTTAGAAGTTTGAATATTTTGTACTGTTTCATTTTTAAATAAATAAGATTTTTAGAAACAGTTTTATTTGGGTATCATTAGGTGACACAACGCGTACCATTATCCGCCGTGGAGGATAATGGTACAGCACAAAACTTGACTTTAGCTATTGTACTGAAACTCTTTTTATTTTAGATAAAAAACAGATAGCTATGTTAAAGAGAACATGTCAATACACAACTATGTTGAAGTTGTAGTTTTAGTGATTAAAATATCTAGACAAATATTGCTTAGGTGCATTTCTCCCCCTTATGATTATTGAAAACGGCGGGCAAAATTTACACTATGTAACATTGCGAACAAATAGTTATTTAAAATAAATTCGTTACACTGAGTATGTCACTCGTTTCTTCATATTAACAAAAATTGCCTCTTGTAAGTCTTCAATTGTGTGTAATCGATTTTGATATATTTTGTTCTTTAAATATCCAAAAAAAAAGAAATCAAAAGGTTTTAAATCTGATAACCTCGGTGGTAATAATTCTCTCCCTATTACTTGATTGTTATAATATTCCTCAAGAAACTGTATAGTTCTTCTACCTGTATGGGCGGTGGCATTATCATGTTGAAAATAACCATCTTGTAATTCATCATTGTGAAGATCACCAATGAAAACTTTTAGCATATTTTGATAACTACCGTTCTGCATTAATCGTGTCATCAAAGAAAATTGATCCAATGATTCGTCTTCTTGATAATGCAATCGAAATACCAGTTTTCACAAGATGCAATGAAGTTTCATGAAAACGGGGATTTTCATCACTCCAGATGCGGTAATTTTGTGAATTTACATATCCAGTCAAATAAAACCAAGCTTTGTCAGAAAAATGTTGTATTTAGCACGTTATCATTTCTTATACTATCGTTGAACCAATTGCAATATTGAATTCGCTTATCCAAATCGGGTAGTAAAAATTCTTGAACAACCAAAAGCTTATAGGGATGGGAGTGCAATTCCTTACTTAACAACTGAATGACATACCATATAGACAAACCAGTTTGTTGAGCCAACTGATGTAAAGGTTTGCGAGGAGATTCTTCTAGGCAATTACAAACATCTTCAACTACCTCTTCGTTGACCCAGGCGATTTTCTGTGTCTTACGCTTCCCCGTCTCATCAAAACGCTTTACCACACGATAAACTTGACGACACAATACACCGTACTCAACTTCGAAATTGGGTAAAGCCTCCATAAACTCTTCGCAACATAAGCAAATTGAATAAACCCAAGTTCCATTTTCATCTTTATTTCCATTACGAAAATAAGATTTCACAATAAGCTTATCGTGATCTAAAGTAAACGGCATAGTCGATAACAAATTCTTGGTTATAAGTAAAGCAGCAAATTCACCTAAAAGAAGCTAATGTTACTTCTTTCTTTTATCACAGAAATAATATTTACCGTTACTAAATACGAAAGTATTTTTGTGTTACGTAGTCTTAAAAAAGACTGATTTAGAAGAGTATGAACAGTTTAATATCACGCAGGTCACCCTGAATAACAAACGCAAGTGGAAGTAAATAAAAAATGATTTTTTCGGTCAGGTTTTTATAACGTTCACTGCAATTTATAGGTTCCGCCACTGGAATTATGCGAACGGTAGCAGTTGGTCACAACCGCTGCGTACCAGTATCAATTATTTTTTATTATCAATAAATTTTAAATTACTTTATCCATGCTTTTAGTAAATTTAAAGTAAAGGGAATAATTTAAATTGAATTTTTTGAGAGTAGGGCAAAAACCCAATTGACACTCATATGTTACGCCACTGGAATTATGATCATGGTGCTGTCACAGAAAAATAATCTAGTGCTATGATGCTTGTCCGAAAACACAACAATGAGTTGCAAAATTTGTTTAAAAAAATTAAGCAAGAACCAGAACTTGAACTAAACAATGATTTAACGGTTAAGGTCAAGTTAGAGTTTCCATCGAACAAGTAAGTATGACCTGTATGACTTTGTTTTATATGCAAGGGTAAATTTTATTGAAGGATGTTAGCATCACAGACAACCCAATTGCGTGCCGTGAATGTACGCTTGAGATTGATACACTTTATCAATTGCATCCAACTTTCGTTAAAGAAGAAATCAAACAGGAGTTTATCAAAGAAGATATTAAGACTGAAGACATTGTCGATGATGATTGTGTGTTATTTAACAGGGACATTCCTTTGGCTAGTGAATAAAGCGTTTCGGTAAATATTTTTATTGTGAAAAAGGTAATTACGGCAGTAATGACAAACAAAATTTAACCGATCAAGATGCCACCCAATCGTTTAAATGTAATCAGTGTAGTTACACAACTCGGATGATCACGTGTTAATAAGTCACAAACAAATACACTTGTATGTTTGTAATTACACTTGCATAGAAAGTCATTCTTTAAATGAACATATGTCTTTGCAGATCGGTGCACAAGCTGATATAAATGAAGAGAGTTTTCAGCAAACAAGTAAATGTTCATTTGAATGTTATGATTGTGGTTATCAGACTATCAGCAAATTTAGTTTGAAATTTCATATAAGGGCTCATAGAAAAATTTCTATGTAGGATATGCAGTTTCGATACTCATTCTAAAAATGGTTTGAAATTTCATATGCTAACAACGCACAGAGATGTTGCTGCTACTAGTAGGAGTTCATTAGATATGCATGCAAAGAATAGCAAACAAATATCCTTAAATTTAAAGAAGTATTTGAATAAAACTAAATCAGTTAATTGTAAGTTGAGTACTAAAACAAAACGAATAAACCAACGTTATATGATTAAGTACAACTTATGTGATTTCAAGACTAACATTGAACACTTGAATGTACATTCGCGTGAACGACCTTACAACTGTCACAAGTGCGACTACAAAACTAACAATAAATTTTGTTTAAAGCGGCACAAACGAATACACTCTGAAGCAAAAGTATTTAAATGCAGTTTGTGCGATTATAGTTGCAACTTTTCAAATAGTTTAAAAATGCACTTGATGAAGCATTCAGGTGAACGACCTTTCAACTGTGACAAGTGCAACTACAAAACTAACAATAAACATAATTTGCAGCTACACAAAATTATCCGTTCAGAAGAAAAAGCATTTAAATGTAATTTGTGCGATTATAGTGCAACTTTTAAAGAATTTAAAAGTGCATTTAATGAAGCATTCAGATGTACGTCCTACAGCTGTGACAAGTGCGACTACAAAACTAATAATGAATATTATTTGCGGCGTCACAAAATTATCCATTCTGAAAAAGCATTTAAATGCAGTTTGTGCGGTTATAGTTGCAACTTTTCAAATAGTTTAAAAACGCATTTAAAGAAGCATTCAAATGAAAGGCCTTTCAGATGTGACAAGTGCAGTTACAATACTTACACATTAAAAGTTTAAAAGTGCATATGATGAAGCATTCAGATGAACGATCTTACAGTTGTGACCAGTGCCACTACAAACTAACAATAAATGTCATTTGCAGCAACACAAACATATCCATTCAGAAGTAAAAGCCTTTAAATGCAATCTGTGTGATTATACTTGCAACTTTTCAAAGAATTTAAAAGTGCATTTGATTAAGCATTCAGAAGAACGACCTTACAGCTGTGATAAGTGCGACTACGAAACTAGCAATAAATGTCATTTGCAGCGTCACAAAATTATCCATTCTGAAGACAGAGCGTTTAAATGAAGTTGCGACATTTCAAATTGTTTAAAAGCGCATTAAGCTTAGAACCATAATTGATAAAGTTCTCTTGTATTCATATAAACTTTCTTTAGTTCATTCGCTGCAAATCAGGATTTCATTAAATTTCCTACATGTTCTTGCAACAATTTTGTCACATTGTCCATGAAAATTAAATAGATTCATCAAAACTTCATGCGAGTAATTATTTCGCTTCATTGTAATTTGTTTTCGAATACGTATTAAGTAGTAAATCACAATCTCAAAACTTCGACGTTTGTCAAACACAGTGAATAATTGAACAGTTGTCAAATCACATGACGCTCCATGGCTAACTAATACAAATTATGTGATTTTTAATAATTATTGCTATTATTTCAAAAGTTGACGAGTTAGCTATACCACTATGCTATATCAACTTGAAGGCATTTTAATTGTCTATCACAATTTCAAGTAATATACAGGGTGTTCCATTTAGAAAAATTAATTTTGACGTTTCTTGTATGTCACGTTTAAATCATTAATTTTAAACTGCCCTGTATAAAATAAAGTAAATTTATTTATGTAGCTGTTAAATACAAGGCTTTAGCAAACTACATCTAAAATTTCAGCCTTATATGGGTTCAAATAACAGCTAAATTTAAATTTTGGTGGGATCATATAAAAAAATAACCGAAAATAATTATTATCTCGAAAACCGGTGTAGATAGATATACAAAACTATTCAGAAAAAATTATCAGTAAGAAATTGCGATTCTAAAATTAAATAATATATAGGATATGTTTCATTTAAAATTAACAAGTTGTTACTACTTTGCGTAGAAGCGGCAACACCGCCAAAATGAAAATATTTTAGAAAGATGGATCGTGTCTATTTATAATAGCCAAATTTTCAGTACTCCTATGCCCCGTTTTCCATAAACGTCTAACCTACCATCAATGACCCTGAATATAGCGGGATTTGTTGTTTATTCGTTGTGGAAAACGCAAGCTGTGATCAGTGCGTAAATGCTATAATTGGACAGAAAAGATAATAAAGGCAATCTTTGCAAACCCAAAACCTACACGCTACTGCCAAATCCCGTTTTGTCCGCGTTTGTCTTTACAGATATATTTAATTGTTTGAATACCCACGTGTTATTTAATGAATACAATCGTATTTACTTTCATAAAAGCGGTGACACAATAGTATATTGAAAAACAAGTGTCACAACAATGTATAAATTCAATGTATAAAAACAATTTTCTAATAATAGTTTTTTTAATTTTATTTTAAAGCTACGTAAGTTATTAGAGAGTCTGATGTCGTCAGGCAGAAGATTAAAATGTTTGCATCTACTGTGTCTGAGGCTTTTTGAAATAAAGTTGTTTTATGCTGAATTACACTGAACAAATCTTTTTTCTAGTATTATATGAATGTGCAGATGTTAAAAATGAGATTTATTAGCATACACATAGCTTCAAATTTCTAAGATGTATGTATTAGTTACGGTTCGATTTTTAGTTTTTTAAATATTCTCTACAAGATTAAGTATTAGGTAATTTGCATATTAAACGTATTACTGTTGTTTTTGTAGTATTAATATAGGTTCAACTGTAGCGCAAGATCCCCAGTTTACTATATTTTACCGGATATGGGAATGAAAGTTAGAGTGGTATAACATTAAAAGAGTAGTTGTATCCGCCATTTTTGTTATGACGCCTCAAAGTTGATAGAAAAATTTAATTTATTCAAAGAAAACTTATACTAAAATGTAACATTTCAGTAAAAAACCGCATGTTTCTATCTTGAACCGTTTAGAAGTTATAGGCAGTTAAAATAGGGAAAAATATAAGTGGACACCCTGTATTATTCCGGACATGGGAATGAAAGTTAGAGTGGTATACCATTAAAAAAGAGTAGTTGTATTACAAACATTTTTAGAACACTTAACGAATAACAACATTTAGGTACGTAGTTTCTGGACATACACTGTCAATATGGTCTGACCATTGAAGTTTTGATTTAATTATTAGTCCAAGCATATTTGTTAATTTCAGTTGGTAAATTAGCAATAGTTTTGATGTTAAACAGGTTACATGTATGTCTGAAGTGAATAATAGTAGTCTTATCTTCATTAATAAATAAATCATTAGTTTTTCACCAAATACTGATTTTTATCAAACACAATTTGAGTCTTTAATGATAATTCAGTTAGGTTAGATGATTTAATTAAAATGTTGGTGTTATCTGCGTAACAAGTTACAATTAAATCAGTATATTTATTTTTGTCCACAAGATATTGAGGTAGGTCGTTGACAAATAGTGAAAATAGAGTTGGACCCAAAATAGACCCTTTTGGGACGCCTGAGAAAACAGAGACATTAGCACAGTGCTCGCCTGATGGCATTTTTACGAACTGAGATCTATTTGAAAGAAATGACTTTAACAGATTAAGTGCATCGCCGCGAACACTATACCTAAACATTTTATCTATAAGTAAATTATGATTGACAGTGTCAAATGCAGAACAAAAATCAACGAAGAGACCGGCAGCGACTATACTATTGTTCTAATGAGGTGACGATTTCGGATACAAACTAACACAATGTTGTATTTGTTGGATCTATTTTTAATAAAGCTATGTTGGGAACTGCTTATAACATTAAAAATGTAGATATTTAACAAGCTACATATATTATAGCACATTCAATAATTTTCGGAAAAGCAGGAAGCAGGCTAATCGGTCTGTAGTTTCTAATATCGTTGGAATTATTTTTTGTACAATGGTTTGATTAGTGCGAATTTACAGCTTAGAGGGAAATACACCAGTATGAAAGCATAAATTAACAATGAAACATAATGGACCCCTTAATTGCATATTGCAGTTCTTTAACACAATTGTAGAGGAAGTGGTCCGAATGTAGAGCCCCTATTTGTTTTTTCGTAACTTACTATTATTGTCTTTATAACAATGTCTAAATCATCTACTATATAGGTACTATAAGACCTTAGTAATAAAAATGCAAAACGTAACTGTCTTTTTTAATGTTCCTAGAGAATTGCACATTAAACACTGAACCCAGGTTTCTTCTCTGGTATCATCTGAAAATCGTGTTTCGCAAAATAGACATGTAGCATCATTACTGCCAGGAGTGTACTCGCCGATCTGGTCTTGGTCAAGGTCGTCGTCAGCAGGCAAAATTCATCTTCCTCTTCTTCATCTGAGCTGGAGCTGATATTTGCTTTTATTTTGGGTTTCTTTACTTTTTTTAAATTTACCTAGTAATTTTCCCTTTGTCTTTACACTTTCATTTGATTCATCTGAAAATAAATTCCTCTTTTCGTTTCCTTCTTTTGATTTCCTTATTTTCTCAATCGATAATTCAGAATCTGATTTATATGGAGATGAAGTTATAATTTGGGAACGAGAGGTTTCTTCCTCTTGTGGACTCTCTTTTGTAACTGATGGGACAGGTGAAAGAACGAATGAGCTCACGAAGGTTTTTAAACAGTCTTCTAATAGCACAGTTGATGGGGCCATTGTGACCCTTAATGGTGGATCTGGGTCTTCAGAACAACCCGATTGTTGATCTTCTGGACGAATTGATATACCTTCTAAAGAAACAGTTTTGGAAAGGTCACATGTCGGTTCTTCCAGCCGAGTTTCAGTTGAGTTACAGGTTTTCAGCTTCAATTTTTCAGCAATGAAATCAGCATCTGTAAAAATGTTTTTATTTATTGGCCATATTCCGGTCACTTTAAATCCATTTGTAGCTATTTCTGCCGTCTGGCATTTCAGAACAGCTTTATCCAATAATTCTGCTAGATCAAATTGTGATAAGGCTCTGTTATTAACCGGATCTAAGTTCTAATCTCGTTGCTATAGTACGCTTTTAGTGATCCCATGAAACGTTTTGTCAAGGGTTGGAGTTTATGTGTCGAGGAGGAGGGAGTGATATGATGCAGACATTATTTTCCCTTGCCAAGTTTATCATGTCCAAATTTCTAGTGTATCTGATTTGCGAGCCAATAAACGAAAAGAACGTTTATGCTTTAAGCTTAGAACCATAATTGATAAAGTTCTCCTATATTCGCATAAACTTTATTCCGTTCATTGGCTGCAAATCAGAATACATTTCATTGTATTTCCTACATGTTTTTGCCACAATTTTGTCACATCGTCCATGAAGTATAAATAGATTCATCAAAACTTCATGCAGTAATTATTTCGCTCCATTGTAAATTATTTTTGAATAAGTATTAAGTAGTAAATCGCAATCTCAAAACTTCGACGTCTGTCAAACACAGTGAATAATTGAGCAATTGTCAAATCACATGGCGTTGCATGGCTAACTAATGCAAATATGTCTCTCAGAGTTTCAAATAATATACAGTGGGTGTTCGATTTGAAAAAATAAAGTTTTGACCTTTTTTGTATGTTACGTCAAAAACAATAATTTTAAATCTCCGATATTGGCGAATCTTGTGATGCATGATTTATTAACAGAGGCTATAAAACGTTAAATTATACTCCTATTTTCTTTTATGTCTACGTTGACAATGTTATAGCATGTATTCCCACAAACAATATCAATGATACATCAGAAATATTAAACAATTATAACCAACACATTAAATTTACTGTAGAGATTGAAAAAAATCAAAACTTCCTTTCTAGATGTAGAATTAATAAGAGTGTTAGACAATAACACGATATTAATTGACTATTATACAAAACCGATTGCTTCTAATCGTATTATTAACTATTTTTCAAAACACCCACACCATCAAAAACTTAATATTATTAATTCTCTTAAAAACAAGATTAAAAATTATGTAGTACTCAACTATTAGAAAAAATTTAAATCTACTGAATACAATCTTACAAAAAATAACTATCTAAGAAAACTATCTACAAAAATTAATTTACTATAATAATATTCCACCACCCAATAATCAACTAAATGTTACTAATGACATAAATAATCCCAACACCGTTTCAACTAATACATACATACAATACAAAAACTAATCAACATACCTTACCTAAATTATAAAATAATTAATATATTAAAGAATAATTAACTAAAAATAATTTTATATAATAAAAACACTATATACAATACGTGTTACACAAAACTAAAAGACAAAATTATTTCTACACAAAAATCTTCCGTTATCTACAAAATTAACTGTTTAGGATGCAATATGTACTATATAGGTCAAACAAAACAAAAACTAATCAATAGAATGAAAAATCATAAGTATGACTGCACGAAAAAAAGTGACAATACAGCACTCTCGATACATCATTTATCAACGGGTCACAATTTTGATCTCACAAATCCTATAACATTGAACTTTGAAGAAAATTACAATAAACGTCTTATATCAGAAATGTTACATATAAACCTGTACAAAATAATATTAACTTCAAAATAGACAGCGAAAATCTGAGTACATGTTATAACAATATAATTAGTAAAATCAAAACTAAATCATAAAGACCTTTTAATAACATTTACATAATATTTTGTTACTGATGTCAATTTTCTAACCAAAATTTAAAATTTAACGTTTCTATAAAGCCGACGTTTATTATCACTTACTTATCATTTTATACAACTTTCACATTAAATTCAATTCAAATGTTTGTGGATTTTACTCAATGTGCGTTTGTTATAGTTCATAGTTGTAATGTACGACAAGAGAGTTGACAACAATGAAAATGCCACTGACTTCCGGTACACCAGAGTCGATATATAAAAAAGAACCTTAACCTATGTTTTGACGATTGTTTGACATCGACTAATATTAATATAAATATAAACCGTTTACTTGTGCAGTGGTTTTATTATTTATTGACATTCGGAAACATCTCAATAGTGTTATTTACAAGCATTTATTTATCTATGTTATTTATTTTGTATAATTATAAGTGTTATTTTATTCATATTCATATTTACAAGTTTTATAATAGCGTACTATGAACATTTGTTCGTAACTTCATGCATGACCATCTTATTTTACATCAATCAAGTAAGTTATTTTCTATCTTAACCAGTTATAATTTTGTAATGTAGTAAGTTATGTATATCAATTCTTAATTCGTTTTTCTAATCATCTCCAGAGCCTCATGAAGGAAGCATCACTTTAAAAAAAACTTCCGAAACGTTGCTTAAAATTGAATCAAAAATAAGCGAGTTTATTTTTAAATAACCCTTTCCACCAAGAAGGATAATCTATCAAAAGAAAGAAATATAATTAATTTAATAAAATTACTAAGTTGTTACTACTTTTGAGTAGAAATGGCAACACCGCCAAAATGAAAATATTTTGGAAAGATAGATCGTGTTTATTTATGGCAGTAGCCAAATTTTCAGATTACTCCTATGCCCCGTTTTCCATAAACGTCTAATCTACCATCGACTATCAATGACCCTGTATAGTGTTGCAAAAATTAGAATCTATGTAGAAAAAACCCAAAATCTAATCAGTTTGCCATATTATAAATAAGACTCATATGCAAGATTTTCTAGACATCTGACCGGCTGTTTTCCTGATATCTTGATCAAGATGCAAATGTTTCACTTTTTACGGTAAAATAAAAGATCGAGCACCGACTAAGCAGATACTCTGTGTTTCATACTTAATCCGTCTTAGGATTATGTGCTTTGTTAACAATATTCAAATAAGTATTGTCCGCCGAGTTTACGAATTTTACAAATTTACAACGAATCAGTGTGGTATAAGGTATAATATATTGAAAATATAAAGCGAATTCGGCGATGTGTCCAAGTTGAACGTTGTGTCTATAAAGCAATGTGTCCAAGAGATGGGCGTTGTGTCCATAAAGCGAATTGGGCGATGTGTCCAAGTTGGGCGTTGTGTCCAAGTTGGGCATTGTGTCTAATAATCAATGTGGACGATGTGTCCATGTAGGGCTTTACGTCCAAACATTAAAGTGGGCGATGTGTCCATGTTAGATACTGTAACAGCGTACTTCCGTAATCAGACGTTTAAGCGTCGGTGGGTTATGTGTCCAAGTTGGGCATTGTGTTCAAGTAACAAAGTAGGCGATGTGTCCAAGTTGTGCGTTGCGTCCAACTATCAAAGTAAGCAATGTGTCCACGTTGGGCGTTGTATCCAATAAAAAGTGGGCGATACGTCCAAGTTGGGCGTTGTGTCTAGCAACTGCAGTTGGGCGTTGTGTCCAAGATAGCTGCTGCTACAACAAAAAATGGGCGTTGTGTCCAGTGGGCGAAGTGTCCTGTATTCTATAGAACCTCTAAGTACTCGCAACTGAAAGTGATATCACATTCCTATAGTTAGTATAGACCTTCAGATATTTCACTTTTTTAGGTTATTATTTGAAATATCAAATTCACACTTTATTCACATCGCCCAGTAACGACCCTAACTGTCCACGATTTCAAAGTTAACATCGATTATACAGAGTATGAGGAAAAAAATATCTAACTTTGTAATCGAAAATGATGAATAACTCAATAAAATCAAATGGAACACCCTATATACTTTTGCCAGATCAAGGTAAAATTAAATTTTCTACAATTTTGCTATACATGTTTGTCTCACAAATCCACTGTTGGCCGTGAAACTCGTTTGTGTCGAAAATTATCATCAAAAAATTAATTAGGCGATTAATTGCGAACGGCAAAAATTTATTGTTGTCATGGTTGTGTTAGTAATTGTCCAATCTATCCAATCTAATAATGAGTGAGTTTTCAACAGCAGAAGTGGTTAGTATGGTTAATTTCACTCGGAAAATCAACTGGAAGTTGTTTATTGGCAGCTCATAATTATAAAGCAGATAATCCGGGACTACAACGATATCCCTCGAACTGAGATTAAAAACTACAATTTCCAGCTATGTTAAAATACTAGGAAACATGTCTGTACGAAAGAGGATATGCAATTTGATCGTTGTCGTTATCAGCAGTTGAAAGTCGTACCGTTGGAAGGAATGCGACAAATAGCAGATAACGTTCAAGCTTTGAAGAAATATGGTGTTACGAAAAAACAAATTCCATCCTTATCGACTACAACACTATATCAGTATCTAACAAAAACAGCTTTTGAATGTTAAAACGTTTACTAGAAATTCTTTTCGTATTTGACATTTCCAGTTTATTTAGATATTCCTTTTGGCTATTTAAAATAATCTGCCAGCGATTTTGTTGTAAATTTTGATGATCTGTTTTATAATTTTGAATTGACAATAAAATGTTGTGATGAAACGTATTTTTGAACAAAGCTAACAGTTGAGTTTTGGTAATCAGATATTACTAGAAAAGTTGTAGAGAATTAAATTTTACAACGATCAAGAAAAAATATACAGGGTGTTTCATTTGGTTTTACTAAATTATTCATTATTCTCAATTACAAAGTTTGACATTTTTTTCTCATACCTGTATAATAGACGTCAACTTTTAAATCATGGATAGTTAGGTCGTTACCGCCCTAAGTGTGAATAAAGTTTAAATTTGATATTTCAAATAATAACTTAAAACGTAAAATATTTGAAGTTCGATATTGGCCCAATTAAATGATTAAAAGTGGATATCTCAAAGGTATCATTTTTGAGTAAAACTCGTATACATAAAGTCACCATAGATTTTTAAGTAGATTTAAAATAAAAAATTATGTTTCTATTTAAAATATCAAAGTTGACAGATGGTCTATGAAAGTGGGACACCATGTATAATTGACAATATTTTAAATTGTAGCCACTGAGGTACCTAATAGAATGGTCAAAACCGATTTTGAAAAAATCTACTTTTAAAGGCAATGTCAAAGATCCGCGTACTACATGGACAGGCTGTATAGCATGTAGAAGACAGGTTAAAAGCATTTTTACCGAGGTAAATATTCAATTTTTCCGGAGACAACTAATTGATACAACAGAAATGTACACTTCCGCATGCAGCACCAATTCATTAAACATTTATGTTTTTTCATCCAGAGGAGAGCCATTTCACTATCGAAACTACTACTCATCATAAACGTATAAAATGTACCACGATAAATCAAAATAAAATTTTAAAATAGTTATCAATTTACCGAAAAGGTGCACTTTTTTGGCCGAGCCAGCGTTTGATGCAAACTAGTAAAACCAAAAAAGCATTAAATCCCATGGGAAACGCATCGAATCTTAGTTACGCCACTGATGACGTTCATGGGAAAAAAGCACGAAAATAGTATTTTATTTCGAATTTAAAGTTTAATCTAGCATTTAATTGTTGTGACACCTATGTGTCGACTCGTGTAACGTAATGCACTTTGCATTTAAGGCCACTTTGTCGACAGATGTGTTAGCAGTTACATAGTCGATACTTCAATTATCATCGCCAACTATGTGAGTTGGCAAAAATGACAAAACATTACTTACTATAAAAACAGAAAAACACCAAAAACTGCACCAAAACAATAATATTTATCAACAAAATTATGGTACAACAATGGGTAACAGCTTATCTCCGTTTATGGCTAAATTGTTCATGGGTAAATTTGAAACTGATTTAAGAAATAATTAAAATACTTTCCTAGAATTTGTGTAGATATGTAGATGATGTTTTCGCAGTCATCGACACTAAAGTTTACAGCCCTCTGCAATTTGTAGAAATTTTCAATTCAAAATTTGAGACGGTCAAGTTTACCTATGAAACAGAAGCAAACCTTAAGTTACCGTTATTAGACACTTTAGTGACAAGAAATTGCAACAAAATAGATATAGATATTTATCGTAAAGACACTAACACTATGAGGTTTATAACAAATGATTCCAACCATAGTATGCAACATAAACTTGCTTCTTTCAACTTTTGATTCACATATTTCCCCATTGTCAAAACAAAACTTTGATAAAGAACTGTGAAATATTAAGCAGATCACATCATACAATTATTTTCAACAATCAATTGTCACAAACATGATTAGAAAACATAAACATAAGTTAAACATTAGAAACATTACAACGTTAGGAACTAGTAATAGCAAAATAGATAAAAAATATGTCAAATTACCAAATTATCCCACATACACAAAAGGTCTTCAAAAAATATTTTCAAAATTTGATTATAAAACAGTAACCTCTAGTAGTAACAACTTGCAAAATCTTTTTAGGCAATCCGAAAGACCCAATAGAAATGTGTGATAAATCGGGAATATATAAAATTAATTGTAAAGACTGCAACCAAGTATATATAGGGCAAACAAAGAAACCTATTAAAACTCGTTTTAAAGAGCACGTAGCTCATGCCAAATATCATCGCACAGATAGGTCCAGTGTTGCCATGCATATGCTTGAAAATGGCCATAGAATAGGCGACATTGAATTAATTAAGAGGGTAGATAATAAAACGAACTTGATTCTTATGAAAGTTTAGAAATTTTTAAAACAGAAATTTGCTTATGAATTATGATGATAACGGTCCATTAGGATTTTCGGAATTATTTAAGCTTATCTAAGAATCAATTAAGTTTAACGATGCGTGATAAGCAGATAGTATATACAGGGTGTTTCTAAAAGGTATGTCATAAATGTAACAGCGTAATCCTGGGACAAAAAAGTGATTTGACAAAATTTACCTATATACAAAAACGTACTCCTGCAGAGCTACAGTTATTTAAAGTTTCATTTTGATTTTCCTATATTTGGAATATTTAAGCCAAATCTAGAGATAATCGAATAAAATTTAGCATGAGAGTTTCTCTGTAGGATGCAAATAAGCAGTAAAATTTGTACTTACCTAACTTATTATTCAAGGGTACTTAACCTAAAAGAGCATTCCATTTTTGGCCAGAATTTTTTACTGGTATAAGTAGTCGAAATCTAACTTTATCACGTTGAAGTATGTTAAAAGCAAAAAAAAGATTCTCTTGTTAAAGGTGTGAAAAGTTAACCATTTTCGATAAAAATCCATTTGAAATTTTCTTCTGTTTTCTTTAACATTTACATGTTTAATTTAGTTGGCTTAGAAAACAGTAACTATGGAAAATAAATCTTACTTGTTAGTGAACAAAAGACTTACGGCTTGTTGTCAAATTGTTCAAACAAGGTTTTGAAAGCACTTCGTTTTAGCTACTACTTAATTTGTTGAATATCGTAGATTTAGATCATATCAATAATGAATGACAACTATACGTTTGGTGAAATGGCAGATATGCATTTAGTGTTTGGAGAATGTCGTTCCAATGCAGCTGCAGCTAGAAGAAGATATGCGGAGCAATACCCTAACAGAAGACTTCCAGATCGGCGTACATTTATTGCTGTTGACAGACGTTTACGAGAACATGGTACATTGAAACCTAAGACCTCTGATTATGGAAGAAATAGGTATGTAAGGAATGTGGATCTCGAAGAAGATATTTTAAATATTGTCGAAGACAATCCACGCATTAGCACTAGAAAGGTAGCCTCTCAGTTACAAGCATCACATAGTGTAGTATGGCGAACTATTCGAGAGCAGTTACTATATCCATTCCATGTACAAATTGTTCAAGCTTTGCAACCAGCTGATCTGAATTTGAGAGCAGCTTATGGTGAATGGTTGTTGCGACAAAATCGAAGGGACAATAATTTTTTCACAAAAATACTTTTACGGATGAAGCAATATTTACCCGTGATGGTGTGATGAATCATCATAACGAACATTTTTGGGCGGAAGATAATCCGAATGTAATAAAAGAAATGCGACATCAGCATAAGTTTTCAGTAAACGTATGGGCAGGAATATTGTGCGAAAATTTAATTGGACCATTTTTTCTACCGAATCGTTTAAACGGCGAAAATTATTTAAATTTTCTTCAACAACAGCTTCCGGATTTATTAGAAGATGTTAACCTTAATACTCGGTCCCACATGTGGTTTATGCAAGATGGAGCTCCACCACATTTTAGCCGTGCAGTTAGGGAATGGCTTAGTGAAAACTTTCCAAGGCGCTGGATAGGACGAGGTGCTGATGCTCCGGTGGTGTGGCCTCCGCTCGCCCGACTTTAATCCATTAGACTATTGTTTTGGGGTTTCATGAAAGACGCTGTTTACAGTAATTCAATTACCAGTGAACTTCTGCTGAGGAGACGAATTCTTGAAGCAGCTAACGATTTTCGAAATCTTCCTCATATCTTTGAAAGCATTCGCTTTTCTTTAATGAAACGTGCTAGAAAATGCGTTGAAGTGGGTGGAGGACATTTTGAACATGTTTTATAATTTTTATTATTCGTTTCTCTTTTATTGTTGTTTTTTATTTTGTAAATTTTATTTAAATCTAACTTAATAAATTCTTTAGGTTAATAGTTATTTTCTAAGCCAACTAAATTAAAATGTAAACTTAAAAAAAAACAGAAAAAAAACTTCAAATCGATTTTTATCGAAAATTGTTAACTTTTCATATCTTTAACAAGAGTATCTTTTTTTGCTTTTAACATACTTCAACGTGATAAAGTTAGATTTCGACTACTTATACCAGTAAAAAATTCTGGCCAAAAATGGAATGCTCTTTTAGGTTAAGTACCCTTGAATAATAAGTTAGGTAAGTACAAATTTTACTGCTTATTTGCATCCTACAGAGAAACTCTCATGCTAAATTTTATTCGATTATCTCTAGATTTGGCTTAAATATTCCAAATATAGGAAAATCAAAATGAAACTTTAAATAACTGTAGCTCTGCAGGAGTACGTTTTTGTATATAGGTAAATTTTGTCAAATCACTTTTTGTCCCAGGATTACGCTGTTACATTTATGACATACCTTTTAGAAACACCCTGTATATAAGCTTCCCGTTGTTTATAATTTTAGTATTGGTATCGCTGATGATGATAGCTTAGCTACTGAAACACGTGTTCGAGTAAAGTTTTTGGTGTTTTTCTGTTGTTAAATACACGCTGCAGTTAGTGTTCCTTTCCTTTAATTACTTACTATTTTCAAAACGAATGTCAAAACGTTTTGACTTTGATTATATGTCAAACTCCAAACAAAAAAAAATCTCTATGCTGAACAAAAGTAAATGCAAATGCTAACATGTTATTATCAATTTTCTGCTGTTTGCTATCCTTGGGTTTCGAATACTGAGATTTTTTCAAATTACTGAACGTACGCCATAGTCAATATACGGTGCATTTTTTTTATTGCGGGCCATTGGAATTTACCTAATCTTAAACGTTTTAACATAAAATGTTTTAAAAAGTTTGTCCACTATTTATGACAAAAATGCATAATTATAAAATTAGTAAAATAAATCAAAGCTAAAATTGATGGTTCTATTATTCATTAAATTGACGTCCAACTCATACTTGTGTAAGCCCTAAAAAAGCACTCACAATGAGGGGCAGAAACGTCGGCAATCGCAGCCTTTTGAGTTGTTTGTCCTTTCTACCATCCCAAAGATGGCGCCCTAAAAATCATTATTATTTATCATTATTCGTACTTTGAATTTGCTTGTGATTGGTGAACATTATGGCTAAGCATGGTTTATTTGGTGGATCAACTACTGAACTAATTCCTTATACACTTCACAGATTATACATTAGTAGTCAGGATGAAAACAATTATTATGATTTTGTAGTTATGAATTAAGAAAAAATTGTAATGATGTTTTACTTTACCAATTGATATTTTGAAGAGTTAATGGAGCAAGAAATTATGCCCGCATTGCCAATGCATGATGCATTTTTTGAAATTGAAATTTTTATTGGTGCTGACGTATGTGGCAGATTAAGTACTTACCGGTAAGAAACGACCACTACGAAAATATCTTATTGCTGTTGAAATTAAGATAGGCTGGACGATTATGAAACGTAATGAAAGTGACGTTAATGCAATCTTCTGAAGTTCAAACTTACTTGTCGTTATTTATTCAAAATTCCTCAATCAGTAATTTTTGGAAATTAGATTTAATGGGAATTTTAGATCCTGTAGAAGGTCCTACCGTAGAACAGGCAGAAAGAGAGACTGTTTTGAAGTTTTAAGAGACGGTGAAAAGAACAACTGAAGGGAGATACAGTATTCGACTTCCTTAGAGTTATGAACCGAGTAATCTGCCAGATAATTACGAATTAACAATGAAGCCATGTAACCCACTAAACACCTTGGGATTGACAACAGGGATTGCGACCTACGCTACAAGCTCAAGTCGGAGCCGAGGTGGATAGGTGGGATTTTGTTTAAAAGAAAAGAAACACTATGTTACGTTTAGGAAGGTAAAAAAAATAAAATGCCTTCAGTCGGCGAGTGGCGTGCGGTCAACAATACGCAACTTGTAGAAATTAATTGAATTGGGCGCCAGGCTGAAAAATTACGCAGAAAATGAACGTAAGTCAGCCAGCTTACGTCACGCTTTCTAATTAAATAAAAGAAACGTAAGAAAATACTGTGCATAAGTAACGACACGTATATTTTGCATAAACAGATCAATAAGAACAAAAAATAAATAACATTAGTAAAGATCTGACCTTTTTAATCTTCAGGTGATTCCGAGTAAAGAGAAGATCTGGTTAGATCTGGACCATCCACATAATTAACTCCTCATAATTGTTGTTGATTGAATAGAAGGACACATGAACCCCTTCTAGATGTCGTAGTTCTTTGGCGCGTCAATAAATAGGTTGCAATACCAAATTATAATCGACGTCAATTAGCGGAACACCAATAATAAGCCAACGTCTCTTCCGGTTATCCAAATATCCAAAACAAATGCGTTGATCAAAAATGCCAGATACGAATAAAGAGAAAGAAAAAAAAACACTAAAAAAAAAGACAAATTATTCCCAGTTGATTACTACAAGATGATTGCTTACCAGGGTGGTTATTTTAACGAAATTATAAGAGCCTGCAACTTATATTGGTAACATTTAAAACAATTAAATTGTTTTTCCGTTGCAATAACTGATCACACCTGTGGCTTTTTGGAAAATACCTATCGCGCAAATTGTTAATCAAAAATTTTACGAGAAACCAGTCGTGCGCCGACGACTCGGATTTAAAACTTGTTCGCGTTTTGAGAGTTTGGTTGCTAATTATAGGCGCTTATTGAAAGCGTTTTCTCAAATAAATAATTTATCATTTAACACGTAACAAATTCCCCCCGACAAGAGTCTAAACTCCCTTGAAATACATGCAAATTCGCACATACCTTTGAATTTTGCACCTTCAATACAAGTAATCAACTTAGAAAAACAGAAACTTTTGATAAAAACTCCAACCCACTCTACTACCCCTTAGACCCAGAAGACCATAAGTCGGTAACAGCTAATCAGTCGCAAAAAGCGTTTGATATCTTCCGTATATAATTAGAATAATTAAAAGAAAATATCAAGATTTAGGAAACTCAACACTAATCCGCAAACGCAAGACTCTTGAAGCAAGGTAGCAACGTTGAGTAAACCACCCATCCCTACCATTCTTACTCACAACCAACAAAAAAATACGATGAATAGAAAAATCGTAATTTTGGACTAGGGTCCAGTTCACTAAGCACCAATTACATCCCACCTCTTATGTAACGTTGTTTGATTATGGATGATACACTTTTGTTTTTATATACATTTATTCACATAATTTACACTATAAATAATACACTACTTTGATATTTGGAGCTACTAGTTGCCAAATGCCAACGCTTTGCTCCTCTCTCTGTCTACGATGCATAAGTGCCTATATCTACCGACTCTACCGTTACTCTTCCGCAAGTTTCTTTTTATAAAAAAAAAGGGGGGGTTCATCCCTTACAAGAAAAATACTTAAAATTAGGTATGCAACTAACATTGCTCTTACAAACTACTTAACACCTTATAAGAAAGTAACTTTCTTCGAATAACAACCCAAAAAAAAAGAATTTAACCAAACAAACAAACAAATTTGTTGAGACGAGACAACCAAAGAGAATAATAATGAGAGAAAAGTTCATAGATTTTCTTCTCTTGGTGGATCAGTAGTACTACATTGAATCAAAATTTCGCTATGGTCTCAATAACTTGGAAGTATTGAACAAGTGATCCTAATAAGTAGCTGAAGCGAAGAAACCTTTGCTTTTACGTGAGGATGAGAAGGATTTGATTCTACCCGTTTTGCTTTCTGGTGATAATCCTCTTACGAAAAGGATTGTAAAATATTATCACTTTCACAACTGTCATGCTGGTCCATAAACATTATGGGGACTACTAGACTAAAGTTTTGGATTACGAAAGCCAAGCGTGTTATACGTTCTATGGTTCATTCCTGCCAGCGTTGTCCTCGTTTTATTGCTCAACCACGTTCTACTGTGGTTGCTCCTTTGCCTAAAGATCGAGTGGGAGGTGCCGCTGTTGTCGAGATTATTGGGGTGGATCTGGCTGGTCCAATTTATTTGCGTGGCAATCAGACAGCTTGGATTGTTCTTTACACACGTGGAGTATATCGAGCTATTCATCTGAAGTTGGTTAAATCTTTATCCATATTCCTTATGAGCTTACGTCGTTTCATTGCTCTAGGGAAAAGACCCCGAATTATTTACTCTAATTTTGTGGAAGCGAATAATGCTTTCGGAGAGCTGGCTTGGGAGCGAATTCAGAAAGAAACTGAGATTGAACGAATTTGGTGGTAATTTAATCTCCCTACAGCGAGCTGGTGGGGATGGTTCTTTAAGAGAATGATTGGAATGGTTAAAGGTTTGTTGAGAAGAATCCACGGCAGGTCGACATTCTATGAAGACGACATGATGTAATTAATTCAAGACCCCTTATCTACCTTTATGAAGTACTTGGAGATATTGTACCTCTTACTCCTTTTTTGTTTATATCCGACGATATGACGGAGAGTGGTGTTGGTGATATAGACCACTTAGATTTAAATGCTGAAAGTCTATTGTTTTTTTCCAAACTTAGTAACAATTGATGGCAACAACCACTACAAATAAAAAGTACCAAATTAAAATAGAGAACTAACACTATTGTAAATTGGGTGTTTAAAAATTTTTTATTGATAGTATTAAGAAAAGAAATCGATAATGTAGCTTTACAAATGTTATAAGTACTTGATATTTCCTAATTTGTTAGGCCTTCAATCGATAATTAATGTGTCTACATTCCTAGACTCAGACTTATGTTTTTCTTTGTTTTCTATTCTAAGACACCCCTTTATTCTATAAAATAGATTACATACACTTCCAAAATCTTACAATAGGCATTCAACAATAAATTGTGTACTTGAACGAACGTGTAGTTAGTTCTCTATGTTTTAATTATACCCAACATATCATCCGTTTAGCAATACACACTTTCTGTCGTAGAAAAAGTAATGTCTGCAATACGTCTGGAATGGCTTTTCCGCACTCATGAACATTCCAATCGTGCGAAATATGCCATGTTCCAAACTTGTTACAGAAAATAATAATTACCTACTTTTTGATGTTTAATTATTTGGTCGATAGTTATTAGTAGATACGCATAAGATGATTCCTAAGAATGATATATTTATTTTGCAACTAGAATAATTGCAAGCGAATTTAGATATTAGGTTTGGAATTAATCATAATTAAATAAAGCGTATACGCACAAGGCCATACTTTATTCCGAAAGTATAAGCATACACATAAATGATCGTTCAATGATACACTGTTAGTTTAGTTCTAAATTTGGCCACTACTACTTTGAAATGGCGTTTTTAAATGCAGCCTTAAATGGTTTTTCTTGAGCGTGTGTTCTAATGTGCCGTATCAAAAGAGTTTTTCTGCAACACCTGTAGTCGCACTTATCACAACTGAAAGGCTTTTCTCCTGTGTGTTGGTACATGTGGGTTTTCAAGTTACCTGCTCGACTACACCAAAAATCACAAAAATTACACTTAAATGGTTTTTCTTTAGTGTGTGTTCTATTGTGGCGAGTCAAATCACTTTTTTGGTAACACCTGTAGTCGCACTTATCACAGGTGAAAGGCATTTTTCCGAAGTGTTTGTACATGTGGTTTTTCAAGTATATTGCTTGACTACAGCAAAAATCACAAACATTACACTTAAATGATTTTTCTTCACTGTGTGTTCTATTATGCTGAATCAAATGACTTTTTCTGCAACACCTGTAGTCGCACTTATCACAGCTGAAAGGCTTTTCTCCTGTGTGTTTGTACATGTGGGTTTTCAAGTGTAGTGCTTGACTACAGCAAAAATCACAAACATTACACTTAAATGGTTTTTCTTTAGTGTGTGTTCTATTGTGGCGAGTCAAATCACTTTTTTGGTAACACCTGTAGTCGCACTTATCACAGCTGAAAGGCATTTTTCCGAAGTGTTTGTACATGTGGTTTTTCAAGTATATTGCTTGACTACAGCAAAAATCACAAACATTACACTTAAATGATTTTTCTTCAGTGTGTGTTCTATTATGCTGAATCAAATGACTTTTTCTGCAACACCTGTAGTCGCACTTATCACAGCTGAAAGGCTTTTCTCCTGAGTGTTTGTACATGTGGGTTTTCAAGTGTACTGCTTGACTACAGCAAAAATCACAAACATTACACTTAAATGGTTTTTCTTTAGTGTGTATGATATTGTGCCGACTCAAAAGACTTCTTATGGAACACTTGTAGTAGCACTTATCACAGCTGAAAAGCTTTTCTCCTGTATGCTTGTACATGTGAGTTTTCAAGTGATCTGCTCGACTACAGCAAAAATCACAAACACTACACTTAAATGGTTTTTCTTGAGTGTGTGTTCTATTGTGGATAATCAAAGCACTTTTCCGGGAACACCTGTAGTCGCACTTATCACAGCTGAAAGGCTTTTCTCCTGTGTGTTGGTACATGTGGGTTTTCAAGTTACCTGCTCGACTACAGCAAAAATCACAAACATTACACTTAAATGGTTTTTCTTTAGTGTGTATGATATTGTGCCGAGTCAAAAAACTTCTTGTGGAACACTTGTAGTCGCACTTATCACAGCTGAAAGGCTTTTCTCCTGTGTGTTTGTACATGTGGGTTTTCAAGTGTATTGCTTGACTACAGCAAAAATCACAAACATTACACTTAAATAGTTTTTCTTTACTGTGTGTTCTATTATGCTGAATCAAATCACTTGTTGTACGACACCTGTAGTCGCACGTATCACATTGAAGTACGTTTTCTTCCAATGTTACATTTAAATGTACCTCTTCATGGCTCCGTAATGAGGAATTATCAAATGTAGAGAAACTACACAGATTGCATTTAAATAGATGAGTAAGTATGTGATTGGTTAATATTTGCCTTTCGGTTGTAGTGTAATTACATTGGTAGCAATAGTACAACATATCTGATGCGGAATATTCTTCCACACAAGTGGATATGTCTGTGTTAAATAACACACATTCTTCTTTAACAATGTTTTCATTGAAGTGTGCCTCTTTGTGCCTCCATAATAAGGAATTATCAAATGCAGTATAACTACACAAACTGCATTTCAGTAGATGAGTAAATATGTGATTGCTTAATATTTGTTTGTCGCTTGTAGCATAATTGCATTGGTAGCAAAACATATCTGATGCTGTAAATTCTTCTACGCACGTTAATATGTCCGTGTTAAATAACACACATTCTTCTTTAACCATGTCTTCATTTTCATTTTTAACTTCGACAGGCTCTTCTTTGATTTTTTTCGAATAATTTTCCTCATCAACAAGTAAAATGTTTTCGTTTTGCATTAATGCTAGGTGTTCTTCATCAATCTTGAGCTTGCATTCGTTGCATGCAAGTGGGTTTTCATCAATGCTCAATTCCTACAATGAAATTTAAATATATAAATAATTCAGTAGGATTACTTACTGCTTTAATGGGAAACATCGACAATGTAGGAAGTTGCATTGAATCGTAGCATAGGGAATGTAGTGACTCTTCGTTTATATTTTTAAAACAAATTTGACATCCTAGTGTGGTATTTGCCATTATTATTGCACTAATTATTTATTTACCAATATTGATGTTAATGCAAGTAGACAATAAAATCCAATTAGTATACAAGTTTCGTAGTGATTGTTGTACCGTTTATTTTTTTGTTATGTTATCTGAAAATATACTTGTTCGTATATAGGATGATTCAGAAAATCTTTATGTTGGTTCGTAAATTAAAAGATATACGCAACCCTACGTTATAATAAGAATGTCTACAAAAAAATAAAAAACCGTTGAAATTTTGAGATAATCTTAGACTAAATATAACGAATGGGCACTGTTTGCTACTTGTTAACACGTATAGTGGCACTTTGATTTGTTTTTAATAATTTTAGCGAAATCAATTTTGCTGCGTATTGCTATACCTAACGTTTATTGCCAACTCAACATAATTTATACTCGTTTTCCGATTATTCATTTAGGCATGCGTATTGAAAATATACATTATTCGAAATTCAACTTGAAACGTAAACATGAAGCCGCCCTTGAAATCTCGTGAGAGTTTCAAAATCAGTATAAGTAACCGAATAAAATTAAAATAAGTACATATTTACATAAAAATCAAAATTCATGAAATGTGAAAATGGATAATAAGATTAACAGGTAAGTATATACAATATAGGGAAATAATTAATAAGTTTTCACATAAAGTCTTCTTGAAGTAGTGGACATAATTTCACATCTGGCCGCTTAAGTTCTCCGGTACTGTACCTGAGAGTGACTACACGGGTGACACCATCAGGCCCTGGATGCAATTTCAGTACCCGACCAAGAAGCCATTTTGACGGAGGTAAGTTGTCATTTTTGATTACAACGATGTCGTTCACCTTGATACGATTTTCGCTTTCTCCATTTTTCCATGTACTTCTTAGTTGTAATTCATTGTTGTATTCTTTGGACCATTTGGACCAGAAATGCTGAGTAATTTTTTGCAATTGTTGATAATGATTTGTTCTGTTTTCAGGAATTGAGGTGAAGTTAGGTTCAGGTAAAGAGGTAAAAAGATCGTCCGATTAAAAAATGTGCTGAAGTTAACACGTCAGTGTCATGTGGATCGTTTGTCAGTTGAGTAAAGGTTCGATAGTATAATGATTCAATTTGTACCAGAACTGTATATAAACCCTCAAAAGTATGTATAGTTGTATCATTGATTATAAAATTCGGAAAGATACGCAAGCCTTAATATTTTTTCGTAACTACTTCTCCTACAAGCAACGAATGCCCCTTTCACCCTCGACCCACAAACTGTTCATTGGCAAAGTGCTGCTGAAAACGGTTTAATATTGTAACTATTTGATTCTGTTAGTGTTGCGCATAAATGCAACAAGAATCAAACTCAGCAGTTTCCAAAGACGTTCGTTCTTATCGCAAAATAAGTAACTTGCACGTGCACAATAAAAAATGTGTACTCATCTAATTTAGCTTACTACGAATTCATCCTAGTGCGTCATAATAGTTGGATTTGCGAATTGTTTTTAAATTTTGTTTCAAACTTCAGTAAAATCATTTATTATAAATAAAACCACAATTTAATTTGTAAGAAATAAAATTTATTTGCCTCAACACAAGTTATAACATCATATGATACGTTATCATAAAAACGACGTCGTTTTTTAAGTAAATCGAAGTTCAAAGAAAAAAGTTGAAGCTATTTTTTGAAAATCAACTAATTTTGAAGAATTATTTCTCGAAGTGTAATTATAAAACAATAAAAATTTTATATTATTCTTAAAAGTTATCATCAAACTAAACAAAAAATTTATAAAACCAATTTATTTCAAAATTTATTAAATCTTCAGCACATTGAAAATAGGTTAAATTCTATGAAATTACCCGAAGAATAGTTACAATCTTCTCCTGAACGATCTAAACTTTTGTATACTTTTTTCGAAAATAGGAATTTTAACAAGTAAAACGCGACCAAGTTAAGTTCAATCGGTTAAATACACTCATTACAATTTTTAAGAATTGTTAAAAATCGCTAATTTTGAATTTAAAAGAATTCTCCTAAAGCCAAATTTACTTGGATTGAACTTAAACTAAATCAGGACAAACTTTTTAATTTCCGATGTTCTTTTCTAAGTTTAGCGGAATTTAAACGCATTAATTGCAGTTTTTCCAATTCGCTTTTAAGAGTAGCGTACATTTTAATTTAATTAACAAATTGATAGTAAATGTCTTATGTTCAATACAAACTTGAGAAAATTGTTTGCTTTCTGATATTAAACATGTAAAAATATTTTTAACAATACCTTTTGTACATTTATGAATAGCGAATGACGAATTAAATACTTTTAATAAGTGAGATACAAAAGAATCCGATGGTCTTTTAAAAACTGAATCTGCTCTGCTCCATAATCTTTACACATTAAATAAAATTTATTTTCAAAACTAAATCATCCTCGCACTTAATTTTTTTTTCTACATATCTCACATTCATACCTTTTCAACTGCTTAAATGCTAAGATAACCAGCTAAATAAACTATGCTAGATACTAAAGCGTCTATCTGTAACAAACGGAAAACACCAAAAACTGCACAAAAAACGCAACAAAAAGCTCTTTGTGCAGTTTTTGGTGTTTCTTGTTACAGTTAGCACGTGCATAAAAAAATAATAATATGCACTCAACTCATTTTATCCAATTTGCAAATTGTTTTTAAATTTTCTTTCAAACTTCAATAAAACAACAATTTAATTTGTAAGAAATAAAATTTACTTGCATCAATACAAGTTATAATAAAAAAATCATTTTTTATGTATTTCCATATCATTGTGGTTATTATTTACATAAACAATTTATTCGCTTCGGACCCAGTTGGAAAAGATGCATCTGCTGAGTTTTTTTAATCGAGAAAGTCCTCGGTTGTAATTTGCTTAGATGCGCAAGTTAATTCTAAGAAGAAAAACAAATAACATAAATTCACTGATAAAAGATATGCTGAGTCAATTGTATTTAATTTTGAATATTGTTTTCAAAATTAATTACACACAAAACTTTTAGTTTAGCTTCTAATGACAAGTTTTAATGTTCAATAACAAATAACAAAAAGTTGTTAAAGGACTTTTCAATTTTCTTAGAAACCCTTTTTAATCGCTATACACGGTGATTTTTTCAGCGCGGTCATTAGAAAATTTTCCATTTGTGATTGTAGAAAAAATCGGAAAAAATTAATGCCGACGTTATCCACCATTCCGAATCTAAGTGAAATATTTTCAATATGGCGGCACTTCCGGAAATCGATGTCAACTTTGTTAATTTAAATGGCAACCCCACATTTTCAATTTATTTTCACATCCGCGACGTGATTTAAAAAAAAATGTCACATGTCGACACTTATCTGTCACTAGTAATCAAACCCATTTGAAAATGGGCCTAATCTAGACAAACCTGAAATTAAAGACGTGAAGTCACCGCTCCAGGTCAGATGTCAAAGGTCAGGTCAACTTGTGACCCCGCCTAAGATCAGCGCCTAGACCTCCTGAACAATTTGAAATCGGTTCAGCCGTTTCGGAGGAGAAGACGAACATACATACAAACAGACAGACATGATTTTTTAAAAATCGGAATAAGAAAATGTAAATTTTGAAATGGCACCTGTCAATTTTCTTAACGAAAATCGATGTAAAATTGAGTTTCAGTACAATTTTTGTAAGCATGTTCTATACTAACTACGAGCATTTTTCGAATTATTAAGGTTTTTATTATTCAAAAATTTATTTTTTATTTGTAGGAGACTATGAAACTAAAAAAAAACCTCAGTTGTCATAGTTTATTAGTCAATAAGCAATTTTTGAAATTTGTGATTGAAATTAATTTTAATTCACCCAAATGGTTCCTTACACGAATACAGTTATTTTGATTTATTTGTTATACACGGCAATTGCCAAATGATTACCGAGAGAACATGTCGCGAGTTCAATACCAAATATCCACGTCTACCACGAATGAACAAACAAAAGTTTGCAAGACTAAAGTCAAAATTCCTTGCTTCGGGAAATATGAATCCTCCAAAACGAAGAATTAAATTCATTACTGAGACAGAAGATAACCAAATCAA
>JALBCR010002892.1:0-137500 GCA_030710515.1 Abscondita cerata
TCAGTATGCTTCATTCAGTTACATGTAGCACAAAAATTAAGTTGATATCATTTCAGCTTAAACCGGAAGTCGGCCATTTTGTCTTAAGTTTGGAAAATACTCATCTTGTATACTTGTAAAATAATAATAAAAGAGTAAATCAGAAGTGGCGCTGAATTTACAATCAACCTGTATACATTTTTCTGTAGGTTGTAGCATTGTAAACCCGACTTATATGTATAAAGTTCTAGGTAAACACTCATTGAATGATACGTTTTTTTAATAAAAGCGCTTACTTACAAATAACAAAATTAAATTTAACAGAAACATAAATACGAAGTTGTAAACGACAAATGTTTAATTAACTTTGGTTAACATTTGCTTAACAAGTTACTACGACTTGTTTACTATTAAATAGGTCAACCCTTTAGTTTTACAGAAAAACATGAACTCCTGTATGTCACTCAGATATTTGTACTGCTACTTTTTTAAAACGACTCTCTAATTGTCTTTGAATTTATAATTTTGAACCACTACCGCCTTGTTTGTGTGTTATTAAGAAAACTACTGAAGTTCATAATTTCTGTCCCACATACTAATTTTGTTAAAATTTACATTACCTATTTTAATTTTTTAATAATTATCACTGATTTAGTTTTGTCAATTTAACTTGTTAATATCATTTTAAATTAAACTTATTTATTTCGTATCATCATCATTAATTTTACAGTGGAAAATGTATGATGAATCAAAAGCAGTAATTGTTTTTAGACAATTGATATTCTTTAATTGGACGTTTTCCTATGTGTGACAGGCAACAAAAAACCAATTTAATCCTGAAAACAGAAAAAAACAATTAATTCAATTAAAGCCATTCGTTTATTTTAAACAATACACACAATTAAAGCAATCAGGTTTATCAAACGGAACCGCAAATTCGTTTTTATTCTTTTCTTTAATTTTTAATTAATTGTTGTACTAATAGTTGTTTTGATTATATTTGTAGTGTGGTTTGTATTAATGAACGCATAGTTGAAATTGTATCAAATGACAAAATTTACAAATAAATAGATTTCTAAAGGTGATTGTAATTATGTTACAAAGGATCACTAACATTTTTACGCCATTTGTGTTACGTGGGTGATGGTATTTTCCCATATAAATTATGATCTCTTAGGATAAATTTGGCACAAAAATACATTTAATAATTTCAAGACAAACCCTGTTTTGTCTATAATATTTAAAGAAAGGCGCGGAAAATAGATTAATTATTAAATCTTATTACAAATAGGAACCAAAATAATTGTAAAGTAGTTTAACCCATTATTGACCACTGTACTTGCTTAGGTACACCGAAATTAATTTACCTGTAATGACACCTGTCGTGCTGTAGCTTAAGTTTAGTACCATACACGTGTTCACTGCCATTTGCCCTTTTGCATAGTGGTACAGTTTTCCAATTTTTTCTAGTGGTTTTAAATTTACAAGGGAAAGAATCAGCACGTGTCTCTGTACTTTTGAGGTTACCAGGAGTGAGTGGATATTATTATAAATAGTGATCATACGTGATTCTTAAATATTACTGTTTGTGTGTTATATGTTTTGTAAGACATGTAAGTATAATATGTGTTCATTATATTACCGTTAAATTGTTGCATGTGTTGTATATATCATTGTAAATTTGTCTGTACTCAGTTGAGTACAACGGGCATGGGCATGTTATGAAAGATATTTTTTGAATTTTTCAGTGTACAATCTAAAATGGATTTTACCGAAATTTGCCCGACTTCATTTTATGGGAAGAGATTTGAAACACTGGCGGCTGCATCAGATGCGATTGAAAATGCAAGGACCAATACTTCAGAAGTAGATTTAGTTATAATTCCACCAAATGTCGATTATCAAACCGACGAGGAAGAATTCGACGATGATGACCTAATTGCAACTGAACTGCCAAAAGATATACCAGGAGAGTTAGAAGTTCATGTAAACGAACCGGAAGAAAGCAACAATCTTCAGTATGACAGTGGTTCGGAAGATGAAGATAAAGAAAGGCCAAAAAAATACAAAGAAAAACAAAAGTGACGGAACCTAAATGGACTCGTAAATCAGTAAACATGGGATGAAAGGCAGGCACCAATGGAACTGACGCCCAAACGGAAAAATGTTCGACAAGAATTGGCAGGTTTGAATGCTGTCAATGTTTTTTTTGAAAAGCTGTTTGATGAACAAATTGTGAACCATATTGCAACTCAAACTAACAATGTTTACGCACGCAGCAGCGAATAACCATAACTTCTATGTCACTGGTGAAGAAATAAAGATTTTTATAGGATTTCTTCTCTCTCCGGCTATCACAGACTGCCCCGTGAACGTCTTCTTATTGGAATTTAGATGAAGATTTAGGTATCCCATTTGTGTCAAATGCCATTAGCCGAAATAGGTTCAGCGAAATAAAAAGTACATTCATTTGGCTGACAATTCAGCTATTGACAAAAATGATAAAATGTACAAGCTCAAGCCGCTAATGACCTTGGTAAATGAAAAATTTCAGCAGTGGGGTATTTTTCATGAACATTTGTCAATCGATGAAGCTGGCGGTCAAATACTTTGGGCACCATTCGGCGAAGCAGTGCTTATCCGAGGCAAACCAGTGCGCTTTGGTTATAAAACTGGATGCTTTGCAGTTCCACTGGATACTGCTATGCATTCGACACATACTGTAGTGCTAAACCTTCAGCTGCACAAGATGAGCAAATGATTCAAAAATCGTTACTTCCCTGGGATCGCAAGTAGTTTTAGATCTCTTAAAAGTTGTTGACGTTCCAACGGACCACATTGTCTTTTTGACAACTATTTTTCAGCTACGACCTTCTGAAGACACTGAGAGAAAAAGATAAGAGCTACTGGCACAGTGCGAGATAATCGTACAAAAGTGCCCACTTGCAACTTCGAAGGATATGACTAAAAGGGATCGGGGTTATCATGATTACCGGTATGACGAAGAAAATTCTCTTTTGTTCGTACGATGGAACGATAATAGCGCAGTAACGATGATCACAAATTATGATTCATTAGAACCAATAGCACAAGTCAAGAGGTGGTCTGCAAAAAGAAAGAAATAATTTCTGTACCGCAACCCCAATTGATCAAAGCTACAATGCATCAATGGGTGGGGTTGACTTGCTAGACCAAGGAGTAAATAATTATAGAATTAGCATCCACGGTAAGAAATGGTGGTGGGTACTTTTACCCACATCATAAACATGCTTGTTGTAAACGCTTGGAGATTATACACCATAACAAATCCAGAAAAGTAAAATAGACTTATTATTATTTCAACGGAATATAACTCGTCATTATCTTCGGTCATATGGCAAGGCGATTCCAGAAGACCAACTACCAACAGACCTTCAGGTTCATTACCACGAAGCATCCTAGAGGATCCTGCTGGTCATTAGCCTCAAAAATTCAGGGACCCACTTAGATGTCGTCAGGTGCCACATGCGAGTCAGGTGGAGATGCGAAAAATGTCAAGTGACTCTTTGCACTGAAAAAAGGGACTGTTTTAAAATATTTCATTCCCAAAATCAAACAAACTAATAAAATTGTAAAAATCTATTTTAGGTTATCCCCATTGACCCACTGTACTCGGTTGAGTACACCTATTTTGAAAAATAAAACGAAAAATTTTAAATTTGACGTTTTATAAATATCCTTAACATCCCTTAATGTCATTTTAATTGTTCGACATCCTTAACTTTCCTGCTAAGTTGGTGGGCATTAATGGGTTAAGCAAATGTCTAGTTATTGAAAAATATAAAAGAAAATGTAAAACTACTTATAATTAAAAATTGATAAATTAATTTTTATCTTTTACTAATATAGCATTGAAGAAGTACAAGTTTTATCTCTTATGTTTATGACTAACACGAAAATACTAAAATTTGACATTAAAAAGTAAACCTGTAACGGTTGAGGTTTACAACTAACGACGACTCTAGAGGA
Organism: Abscondita cerata; assembly: GCA_030710515.1. Taxonomy (NCBI): domain Eukaryota; kingdom Metazoa; phylum Arthropoda; class Insecta; order Coleoptera; family Lampyridae; genus Abscondita; species Abscondita cerata. The sequence continues at coordinate 3,988 of JALBCR010002892.1, forward strand.
ACAACCTAAGAAGAAACAACCAAAGGAAATACGGATCAATGTAGCGCACTAGGTTCGTGGAGAATAAAGTATTTATAATAGTTAGAGCAGCAGCGTTCGTCTTCGACGTAGGCTGGAGGGCTTAAAGAGTTCTAAGAAATTAAACTGCTGTCTAACAAGGCGCCACCTGCTGGATAAAAGAAAGAAATAAAACCGACCAACAGGAGATCAACAGGTTTTACTTAAAGCCTAATACGCTAGATCAAACACAATAATTAGACTTAACAATTCAATAAAACAACAAACATATCTTATAGTAATAGGTGAATGTGACAGAAATAAAGAGACTGTCGGATATATTCACGTACGTTGGAAGTAGCCTCGCTTAATAATAAGTAAGGTTCGCAATTAATGTGCCGGATTCACAGGTAAGTTTTAGTTACATTAAAATTAATGTTAACGTTCCAATTGAGGATTGGCTAATAGGAAGACTCTGCGTGCACATATCACTTACACACGGCGATTTATCTGGTTGAACATGCAACGACACTGACTTAAACTAAGATTAAAGGGGTAAGTACCTCCCGCAAACCCAAAAGGCCTTTTGTTTTCGCGTCAACCGCTCTAAGTGAAGCGCCCGAGCCCGTATTGAGCTGGTTAAAACGTTCGGTTGTGGAGAGTACCAATAAAGATTTACTTAAGAACCAAAGATCAAACCGTTTCATGTCATATGTACATGAGCTTCATACGCATTAACAATGAATAAGTTACTATAAATTAATAAAACTATACGCCACGATATATGATATACAATCACCATTCTTCTTCAAGACTGTTAACTTTACACATCTAAAATTAAATGCATAAATATAAATTATGATATAAATTAACTAATACATACCATCTCGTTAACAAAGTAATGCCAAACAGTTGTTTCCTTTTTGTCCATCTAAATATTACGTTTGATGTAAATCCCAGAGCGATTTGATCTAGCACTGGCCCGAAGAAGCTCCCACACTACTTAGGAGCGAAACGTTGCCAAAAACTGGAAATAAATCACTCATTCCATTCCGTACATTCTCCAATTTACATAAGGGTCCAGAAGACACCGCTTCTTCTTGGCAAAAAAAATACACATTGACAAAAATACGGGAGGAAGAATAATAACCAGAGATAAATGATTTGTGTAAATTTCAATTTTGCCGCTAAACCACCCGTGCGGAAGAAGAAAATGTCCGTTTTTGTCTAGGAATCTTACTCGAATTTTATTTTCAACCAATAGAAAATTAGCAAAATGCGCGCCAAATACGACATTCGTCGTAACATATTACTCAAAACACACTTTTTATATTGCTCTCGACACACGTCCCATATTCCTAAAATAAAACCGTCAAACCTAACTAGTTGACAAGTGACTAATGCATTTGAGGTACGTTACTAAAATCTACTGTTGCCAACTTCGTATCGTGACTAAAACGTACAAAGCCAAAGGTGACTTAGTAGCGTGCCAACAGATACAATAATTTGTGTTTTCAAGACGTGAGTAGAACAACTATTTTGGGCGGTATTCACAGTTGCTTCTCAAGAATTTACTTGACGAAGATATTCTGAAGTCCTGAAATAAGCAAATTTTACTGTTTTTTTAATAAAACCATCTTGACCAAGCAAAACTTTTTGGAAGATCGTCTTATTACATTTCATAGTGACCTCTTATTAGAAAAAAGACGAGACTGATTTCATAAAGAAAAATGCATTTTCATTTGATTTCTTATTTGCTAATAAAACGATCTTCAATTAAATTCAGTCCGACCTCGATTTGAGAATTTTCTTTATGCTGTGATTGTTATAAATCAAATGTCACTGAAAACCGACGAATAAAATATGGAAGATTACTTCTTTTTCCTGAAGATTCTGATAGTGACGATGATAATGGTGGCGCTAGGCGTTTGTTGAAACGCTATATTGACGAGTTTAAAGGGCGATACCGTTTTAGTAAGAATGCTGTTCTTCATGGAGTGTTACCTTAGGTGCAAGAAACACTTTAGAAAAACAGCAATAGAGGCATTCCAATACCACCAGTGCAACAGGTTCTAATTTGCTTGAGATTTTTTGCGACCGGGAGTTTTCAAGTAAGCATATTCGTTCAAACAAAGTGATTACTGATTATACTAGATTTTTTTATTATATGCATCTGAGCTGCACTCAGGACTAGGAACCGACATGACTAACCGTTCATAATAAATAAAGATGGAAGATTAAAATATGTAAAATAGAAAGGAAAATTAATATTGCACGTAGTTCGGTCACCGATTGATACGAAATCAAATTTTGCTTTTAGATCTGAGATTATCTCTAAAAAAGGACCTTGGACACCGACATCAGATTTTCTTTTCTTGTATAATAAGGGTACTTTCCATTTAAAACTATCGAAAAAACTTACCCTGTACATGGTATACCAATTGTCATAATACAACAGATTTCGTCAAAAATTTTAATGTATCTGCCTTCCAGAAAAATTGAAGTTGTCGAACGATTTTAACGAAATTTTCAAAAACGTCTATTTTCATTAAACAAAGTGATGATTAAAATTTGAATAAAATCTAGCCAGTAGTTTTTGGTTTTTTGCCTGTTGTTTCCATAGCACATAGTAACAATAAATTTGAAGTATTAGACCATTTAGTAACTGGCAAATTTGCAAATCGTTGTTGTTTCTTCACAATTTTAATCTAAACTTGAAAACAATGCCGAGAGTACGTTAACATCAACATTTTGTCCAATTAAGTGATTTTGAACGTGGCCATATTATTGGTACGAGAAAGGCCGGACTTTCGCTTAAAGAAATTGCTAGTCGTGTAAACCGAAATGTTTCATCGGTATTGAGATGTTGGTCCAAATGGTCCGAGGAAGGGGTTCAACATCGTCGCCGTGGATCTGGACGTCCTCGAAGGACTACAGATCGCGAAGAACATCACCTAAGAGTTTTAACCACAAGAGATAGATTTTCAACAACTCGATCAATTGCAAATGATTGGATGAGAGGTACAGGACTTAGGATGTCAATGTCATCTGTTTATCGCCGGATAAGATCTTATGGGTTGCGTTCATATCGTCCATTTTTATGTCTTCCTCTTACACCACTTCACCGTCTACGCAGACTAGAGTGGAACAACGAAAGGGTTAATTGGGCGCAAGAATGGCATCAAATTGTGTTTAGTGACATTTTCCGAATTTGCTTGTGGGCCCACGATGGTCGTAGGAGGGTCAGACGGATGCGTGGAGAACGTAAAATCCAACATTTTTGTGGAACGCAACACAGCCCTCACTCAAGGAGTTATGATATGGGGTGCAATATGTTATGGTAGCAGATCACCCTTGGTCTTTATTGACGGCAACCTTAACGCAGCTGGTTACATTGCTAATGTGCTACAACCAGTTGGCCTTCCATATCTTCAGGGGCTGCAAAATCTCATTTTCCAGCAGGATAATGCGCGCCCTCATATGACAAGGGCTACAACACGGTTTTTGGAAGAATCTAACATTGCCGTCATCCCATGGCCTGCTCGGTCACCTAATTTGTCGCCAATTGAACATGTATGGGATATGATTGGTAGGCGACTGGGTAATTTACCGCACTCTCCAGATAATTTACACGATCTTCAGCAACGGATTCAAGAAGCTTGGGATGATATACCACAAGCAGCTATAGATCACTTGATTGATAGCATGCCAAGCGGACTAGATGAGTGCATTACAAATAGTGGCGGAGCAACTCATTATTGAAAAAACTTCTTAAGCTTTTGTTCTTTTGTTTTTAAATTTTAATCATCACCTTTTTAATGAAAATAGACGTTTCCTGAAAATTTCATTAAAATCGTTCAACAACTTCTAGGTGTTGCAATTTTTTTGGAAGTCTGTATATTTAGTTAGTGACAAAAACCAGCCGGTCATTGAAATATATTCTTATGTTCAATTGAAAAGCGTTAATGACAATCAATGATAAATTAGTCATATTGTAAACAAACCTCACTGTATATCAAAAGCATAAATACATTGTTGGGATTGATAGAAAAAATGATGTCAAACAACTTCAATTGAGGATTCCTATTGCGAAGCCTTTCATTTTCAAATTTGAATCAACCAGCGCCGAGCTTAACCAATCTCTTTCAGTCAATAATCTGACTTGGCTGACAAGTTTATTACCTGGTTTTTAGCGGCATACCTTAGAGCAAAACTTTGATCAAGACGCACCACCGTTGTTACACTTTTATTTGTATCCGAGCTACGTAAAGTTCTAAGCGAAACGCTTATTTATTGCATTTGCATTTTTTAAGAATCAAACTCTTCAAAACTTTTTTTGTAATTCGGTCACTATATCATAGAATACGATCACTATTCGAATGGAATTAAATCGTGAACACTAGAGAATGCTAAGATTAAATCAAATCTACGCCTAAAGTTAATAAATACGATTAAAAAATGATGTTATGGATGTTTGTTAACGAGGACGTAATGTTGAAGCAGTAACTTTTGCTTGATGAGGTTGAAATGATAAACCTCAGACTATAACTACTAATTATATCTAATGGTTTTCCTAAATTAATTTAGCCGAAGTATTTTAAAGGTAGTAACGATGTTGCCCGTAAAATTTTGCTTTACGACGCGACGCCTGGAATAATATCACACCCGCAATAATTACAACACATCTAATTAATATTTTTTTATTTATATAAGCACATTTAAAAAATTAAATTTAATTGTTATAAGGTTCCTGCAATATAATTAAATAAAACAGTTTCATCTTTAATCAACATTTGTTTAACCGCTTGAATAATACCGTTTCTACATTTTCTCGACTCGCTACTTTTCCAAATAGCTAATTTTACTTTCTGTTTGAAACTTTGAGAAGATTCACAATTGGAAATCGTTAAGATGGTGTTAAAGAAAAGGAAGACAGCAAAACAAATCAACTACATTCAAGTGGATTAAATTACTACAAAACCGTTCAGCGTAAACTCTTAATATTAAAATTGTTCTTTAATTTGAAATCAATTATGATAATTTTGCGTAACTATAATTTACAATTTGAATTCGTAACTAAATGATTTAAAGGTGTCACAATAATGAAAAAATATTTAAACATATTAAAAGGTTTCATGTAACTTCCTTAAAAAACATAAAATAGTACTTAGGGGTCATTCTCAGAAAAATCATAACTTGTACGTCTCCAGTACAAAATAAGAAAACGGCATGTTGTAAACTAAATTGCATCAGTCACAAATAAAGAATAAATAGGGCTGAAAAGAATCCATCAAAGTTAGTTTTTACAAAACATTTTTTTTCTGTTAAAATTGTTCACAGTGTGTGAAATCTCACCTCCGTGAGATGTATGCCCCCAAATAACTAACAGCAAATGTGTTAGTATCTACAGAAAAAACTATAATTAACCTGTTTTAACGTGATATAATTAAACAGTTTGTTAATGACTACTAAATATATTAAACATGATCTTAATTATCACAAAAAATTTGATGGTTGAAGATTGTCTCCAACCGTAGACCACACCTCCGTGATCTTATTAAAAACCTCGTTATTAAATTGTATACACGTAGCGCCATCTGTTTGGGAGTTCAAAAAGGCGGTCATAATTATGCAGTTTGCGATCACACATGAGTGGAACAGTATTGTTGGTGTCAAAACATTCTCAACGTAAGTAAAACACAATTTCTCACTGCCGTTAATTAATTTTACGAATTTATTTTTTGCTTGAAACAAACTTCGTCTGGATAGTTTAATATTGGTTGATATACACATGCTATTTGAATTTCGAATTCATAACCTCAAAATATTTGTGTTTCAACCGCGAGTTTTAAAAATACTTCACGGAGGTGAGCATTGTATGACGGAAGTGAGAATTTATGAAATATAATGAAATTGAGTTGCTTCATTTCTTTTTCCGTACACAATTTTTTTATCCAGGTTTATCGGTTTTAGATAATGGAAAAAACTAACGAAGAAAAAAATAAAAGGAAACCAAGTACAAAGATTACAGAAACAAAACGTAAGGTGATCTTCAGAGACAGTATGAGGAGACTGAGAGCTGAGATAAAGAATGATCCTGTAAAATATGAAGAAGCAAAAAAGAAAGAAAGAGAGCGCTACTATGCCAGAAAAGTGGCAGGAAAAATAAAGAGTGTTAATGATATGTCGGATCGTGAAAAGCGAGCAATATGAAAACAGTGGAAAGACAGAAGTAAAAGGTGCTATGAAGCAAAAATGCAAGAAAAGATTATAGTAAAATGCTTAAGCGACCATACACCACCATCTACTCCCAGGACCAGTCCGGTTGACATATTACTCGATCCAGAAGGTTCTGCGGCGTCTTCAAATCCAAGAAGTAGGGTAGCAGTAGGAGAAAAAATTCGCAAAAGGAAAAGACGTAGCCTCAATATCCGGATCAAGTATCTTGAAAGTAAGTTGTCTAAAGTTGAGAAAAAAGCTAGAAAATACAAAAAGCATGTATGTATATTAAAAGCTGCTAATAAAATGAAAAAAATAAGCTCAAAAACAAATATTGATAGAATGGTCAACGGAACAAGTGTGAGTAAATACGTGAAGAAAAAACTCATCTTTGGTGAAGTTATGACTATTCAGTTGCACAATAATTTCAAGAAACTGCAAGATTCGGCAGATATTATGAGAAATGGATAACTAAAAAAGAAGTCATAATTATAAGCGGGAAACAAAAACCTTGTCAGAGAACAGTGAAGGACAGATTTATACGTAAAAATAGAGAGTTGATGTCTATTTTCAGGGGAAGTTTATTTGCCAAGTTTCTACCACACATGAAGAACGTAATACATCAATATCAAGCTATGAAATGTATTAAAAATGATTTATCAAAGAAAGACATTTTTATTCACTTAGATTTTTCTGAAAACTATAACTGTAAATACAACGAAGAGGTACAATCTGCACACTTTGGTGCATCAAAACCTCAGGTGAGTTTCGATACCGTGGTTGTTTATTACAATAACCCTCTTCCATTTTCCACATTATCCGATAACTTGAGACATGATCCGGCAGCTATATTTGCCCATATAAAGGTTATTATCGATGAAATGAAGAAGCTTGTTCCTGTTATTGACACTGTACATTTCCTTTCTGATGGACCTTGTACCCAGTACAGAAATCGAAAAATGTTTTACATCATGGCGATACATCTACATCTACTACATAGGCGTTGATACATTACGGTGGCATTTTACAGAAAGTGGACATGGCAAGAGTGCACCTGACGGAATAGGTGGGGTTGTAAAACGAGAAACAGATCGGTTGGTTGCTATGGGTTCCGATATTTCCAGTTTCCAAACATTAGTCAATCTACAGACACCAGTATCTAAAAAAATAAAGATAATGCCACTAGAATTCATGAAAATCGAAGAAATAGATGAAAGTATTCCAAGCAATCTTCGGGCTTTTAAAGGCACTATGAAAATTCACGAGGTATTTTAGACTAGGAATAACCAGTCTGTTTTACAAGTGAGACAACTAACATGTTTGGAATGTAATGTTGCTGAGAGTTGTATACACTATGGACTGGGTCGAATAAGCTTTGATTACATTTTAGGTAGGAACCCAGATTTATCCGGTATTATTCAAATAGGTGTATACACGAAATGAAAATGTTTTTTAATAAATATATTATGTTGCATTGCAGAAAATTCAGAGACAAATCATATTCGCCTGCAGTATTCTGAAGTTTACTGTTCTGATAGCGATGATGATGACATACCTTTGTCAAAATTTACAAGAAGTCTCGAAGAAGACATATTCATTGTAGTAAAATTATCTGGAAAAAAAATTATAGTCCAGGCAATGGGGGTTTTCTATTCGCAAAAGGTCGGAAGGAATTGAAATTTGGTGGGATGATAGACATAGATCTGCGTCGCGACGCTTTTCGGAATGTAACGCTGGTGTGGTAAGCGCTATCAAAAAAAAGTTACAATAAAATATGTAGAGAACAAAATTGTGCACAATTTTGGGTTCTTGCTTTTTTCGTGTACGACCCATACTTTCTATTCTAGGGTGCGTAAAAGTTGTAATGGCCAAAAACTCTTTATTCTAAGAACACATTTAAATAGCACCGGCTAAAGTTCAGATAAATGCTACTGAGATTCTAAGGGGTCATGGGAATGTTTGCTTTTTGGTTTATGTTTTGTTGTTAACCTTTATAGAGATGCTTCTTAACTAAAAACGTAAATAATAACGAATAAATGGGCGCCTGCTTATTTATTAAGGAAACAAGCAAAACTTTTAAGGGAATGAAAACAAATTTAACACAAAATATAAATCTAATAATCAAATAAAATTCAGCATTAAATAATAAACAAAACACATTGACATTCGTCTACTCTCGACTTATAAACTACGGTATCAAATGAAAGATAAAATTTCTTTCAATAAACTTAAACTATGAACGTAAAACGCGAGGATCCTTTACAAGCGTTAAAAACGTTACTAAACTAAAATAAATTATTAAAAATATTGAACTGTAAATTTGCCGCTCAACCGGTAACTCAAAAAGGTAGTCGCAAAACAAACAAATACTGCATAAGGTAAGGTACAACTACTGTATTTAAGGTACGACAACGAATGATAATTGTTGCGTACAGACTAGTGCGATAAAACAAATATGATTTACTTGCAAACAGTTTAGGCCAACTTTAGTTTGTCAAAAATTAACTTCAGTGCACGGAAAGTTTGAAGAATTGTTGATATTATTATGCTAGCACTTACTTGGAATTCCTTGTGTTAAGATAATGGACATTGAAGGGCAAATATTTTAGCAACCATTTTCCATTATTGTCAAATTTTGATATACTTACCATAATAAAAAGACTAAATGATGAAACGATGAATTGACGTTTTCGGTTAATTGTAGTCATGAACATAATGGATAGATGGCACTACATTTTGTGTAGGTTTTTCATGTTTACTTCCAGTTTTCATTAACAAAAAACATTAAGAAAATGGTTTTTAACAACTAAAAAATAAATTTGAATTACCGTATTATTATTTCAATGTCAGTGAATGCCAGTATTTTTTTGTAATTTTTCCCGAACTGATGCAGGAAGAATAGCTTCCGGATTGGCTGCACACTTTTATATTAAACGTTATTTTCCAAGCGGCGAGTAAAAAAGTATTGTAATCGCGCTTTGTAATAGTTATTTGGGTAGGATACTTATCCTAGGTTATGCTAGTTTAGGATAGTATGAGCTTAGTTATATTGCACCAGTAGGTTATGTTAGTTTAAACTTAGTTTTAGCCGCTTATATTGATACAGAATATCTCAACATTCCATTTATGTTTTTTACAGGAATAAAAGTCAATAGTAACCTCTAGATTTTTGAATGTAATTTTTAAAACAAATCAATCCAAAGAAATAATTCTTTAGTGTCAAAAATATATCCAAATGCACAATGTTGCATAAGTATAAGTGCGAATACTCGCAAAACAGTTTCTGGACGTGTGTCACACAATTTTTTTAAGATCGACAAATATTCAATGTTTAACATAAATCTTTTGTATACCGTGTGTCTCTGATAAGACGCAACATAGGATTTTTACTATAGAAAAAATTTGATATGATCTACTATTGCTATGAAAATTCCGGATGTTATATACTCAGGCATTTTGTTGAAGTTAGAAAGAGAGAGCAAGTGGAGAATGTCCAATCTTCCTACAAATGTAAATATTATTTTTTAAGTTTATAAAAAGTAAGTATTTAGTATTTTACGAAAATTCTAATCAATGTTCAGTTGCTTTCATATTTTAATATAGATGTAGAAGCAAGCACAATAAAATACTTTTGCATAAAACCAGTTTGATATTGAATTTGAGGTTAAGTATAACCCTGAATAGGAAGTGTTATACATTTTTAGCTTCTTGATCGTATACAATTATTTGAAACTCATGGCATTACTAAAGATTTTTAGAAAATGCCCGATTAAGGTTTTTAATGTTATGAATAATTAGAGCGTAAAGGTTTGTGCTTTAAATTATTTAATTTGCTATTTCTCTTTTGACTTCCGATTTCAGGTTTTACTAGAATCCAGGAGTCAACAAACAAGATAACAAGATTATTATTTTAAAACCATCCAAGAACAATTGTAAGAAATGATTTTTTACTAAAAGTGATTGTCGTTTTAAGTTTTAATTACATCGTATTAAAAATTATTTTCTATAAACGTTAGTTGTCCTGAAAAGGACCGATTTTTTTGTGGATATACAGAAGTGAAAACTAATAGGTTTACATGCGAAGTGCTTGACTTGTAGCAACTGTTCAAAATGCTGTTCATTTACTGCTAAACAGTACCCCAAATAGAAGTTTGTGGCACATTTGCAATCATATTTGCTAGTGTATTGAAACAAACTTCCACAATTTTATCTTTTAAAGACTCAATTGTGTCGTGGGTTCTGTCGGTATAAACCTTCGATGATATGTAAGGTCATAAAAAGAAGTTGTTGGAGGACAATCCTGGTGATCTTTGTGGCCAAGTAACTTCCAATCCAGGTTCTAGGAAGAGCTTCATTTAAAAGTTGTTTTATTTGATTCGCATTATGTGCTAGACACCCATCATGCTGATACAAACTACATTGACATTGAACAAACATTCATCGGTGAAGCAAATATTCTTAACAAAATTCATATCATTATTGCATATCTCCATTAATGTTTCACATTAATTCTTGCCTTTTGTCAGCATCGGCTTATGCTTTTTAAAATTTTATGAACTCGACCCCTATTTACACCACAGTCGATACTTAGATGTCGAATACTAATATTAGGGTTAAATTGCACAACACCGAGTACATTGATTTCTTCATCATTGTCTTCTGGTTTTGTTGAACCTGCTTTGGACGCTTGTGTACACTGCGGTTTCTCTGCCGATCCGGAAGAAGTGTATCAAACAATGCAGAAGTGTTTCTATAGCTTTCACTTCTGTATACCACCTTAACTATTTAAACTTTCTCAGGGATTGTATACACACTCATTTTCAAAAATTAATTTATAGAATATTACAATAAGGAACACGCAATAACAATTAATTGTAACGTATACGTCAATACAAAAATTTCATAGCCTTAGTAGATCAATTCAATTTTTTTCTGTAGTGAAATTACTATGTTGCGTCTTGCCAGAGACACACGGTATACTTTTGACACTAAAGAATTATTTTTTTGGGTTGGTATTAGTCTAATTTGTTTTATAAATTAAATTCAAAAATCGGAAGTTGCTATTGAAATTGGCAGATCGGAGAACTACAAAATAATTTTGAAAGAATAGCTAACCTATTTACGTTTTATAACAAAAATATTATTAAAAAAATATATAAATGAAACAAAAATATAAAACAGACCTAGACCGGATAGGTGTCTAGAAACAATAGATGCGTATAAATCAGTTTTTAAAAAAACAATAGTACATGTTAGATAGTTGCATTAGTATTTTTCAATATCAAGGCCAGAAAACAGGCATTTCTTGGACCGTGGCCGGTAAATACTTGAGTTACAATAACGGCAGTAGACGGTTAAGGGTCAGCATATACTTTTCTGCTCGTACGGCACACAACAAAGCTAAATTAAAATACAAAAAACTAATTTAATATATAATTTTCCATTCTCTTAAATATATAGAACGTTTCGTATTGTTATGTTCAAATTTGGGAGCATAAAATAGACTTAATTCTTTATCTTTATTCGTTTTGAAGTTTTACACACTTTTAAAGTTATAGACCAAATACAATCAGATTTCAGTTCAGAAACCAAACTAAAATTTTATCATTAAAATCATCAAATCCAGTTTGCAGTGGAACAAGTAACTACAGCACTAAAACGTTATTCCGATAAAAGTCTTTAAAAATAGCAAGTCTGAATATTAATTACAACTTTAGTTTGAGGACCCTCACCCATACCATTATCAGAAACTGGAATACTTGCATGAATCAGATCACAATTGTCGAATATTTTATTCAGCCTGGATTCTAAGACAATCACGACAAAACTTTCATTTCAAGAAGACAGTGCTTTGGTCAGATGAAACCTCATTTACAAGACATAGCATTCAAATCTAAGAAACCAGCATTGATGGAAACGAGAAAATCCCAAAGCAATACGGACTTCTACATAAATTTTCTATGAATGTTTGGGCTGGATTAATTAATAATTTGATACTTGGTCCTTTCATTCTTCCTATGCGATTAAATGCAGAAACTACCTCTGTTCTTTAAGGAGGAATTGTCAAATGGTTGCAAATGGATGGTGCACCAACTCATTTTGGAAATGAAGTTCGGAATTTCCTAAACAACAACTGTATCCGATGGATTGGTGGTGGTGGTGGTGTTGTATGGCCTCCTAGGTCCCTTGACCTCAATCCCCTAGATTTCTATTCCTCGGGGACATTCAGTATAAGTTTCAAACATTAGAGACAAATTATTAGAGCGTATTCGGCAGGTTGTGCAACAATTGTGAACTAAAATCTGATTGTTTGTGGTTTATAATTTTAAAAATTTGTAACTTTAGTACGAATAAGGATTGACCTACCACTTTGTGTTTTTGGTTTTAGAATTAAGTCTATTTTATGCTCCCAAAATTTGAACCTAACGATACGAAACACCCTGTATAGTTATGAGGAATAAATGTGATGTAACATTATAAGTTGCAAATATTCTAAAACCTATTCGTTCAAAACTTAGAAGCGCAGGGGTAGCAAATCTAGTTTTCCATGATTTTCTTAGGGTTTATGAAAAAGTGCAAGTACTAAATCAATATTTGTTTGACAAAGGCAACAATTTGTCAATCTCCACCCAACAATGAGCTTGAACCCATCCAAAAGCTATTAGGCTCATAGCACATGCCATTAATAGAGTCAGCGTTGTTGCCTCCAAACACTCAATTAAGATCCGCAACCACGACCTAAAAACAGTATCGGTCTTCAATGCTTTAAATACAACGGACACATGTTTGGTATCCATAAGATGGCAAAATCTAATCTATCCAATTTACAGGTTTGGCTTAAAAATCTTCAAAGCTTTCCGCTATATGGCTAACTTGAAATGTCACCGCAGATCTACTTAAATAGGCAGGCAATCTAATTAAGAGGATCACTAAGTACTACCTCCGCCTTGCTGAAACAACTCCAGAAACTCACCTACACGCCAGCGTCAAGGACGGTGGACTAGGAGTATTGAAACTACGCAGATTGATGCCCAGATAATGTAGAACAGACTACAAAAGTACACTAGACACAAAGACACTACTAGGGTAGCTATTGCGCAGACGCCCTTTTTTCTAAAAATAGGCTCTTATCAAAAAAACACAATATTCCCACATCGGTTTATTAGAAGGAACAGTCGAGGGTCTTGGAAGCGTGTGCTGACGACCTATATAGTAGAGAATGGATTAATAAGCGTTCTTTTGGTTCGACAGGGAGAGTTTGTGTTAGTGCTGTTTAATTAAGAACCTACAAGTTAGTAGTCAAGGGAATGCTATCTTTTCAACCAAACAAACCTAAATGTAGTTATGGTTGTGATCAAATTGAAACGTTATCATTATCACATTTACTGCAAACCTGCCCGGCCACACAGTATGAACTAATCCAAAGCCACGAAGAAATTGTTTATAAAATTATTAATCACGTAAGTCGTACAATGCCTCAAGGCAGAGTAGAATCCGAACCACGTAACCAAAGCCATACAATAAATTCCGTAATATCTAATTTTAGCTTTTCCACGATCATGAAGCCACATAAGGAATAATTTAATGTGATTTTTTTGAACCACCACACGTAATTTTTGCGTAACTGCTGTGTGATGATGACTTGTCCACTTTAAGAAGTAGGTAAATGTTTGAATAAATTAATGCTATTCCCGATTATTTCTTTTGTCGCCAAGTATAGATTTTAACATAATGCTCATTTCAACATTTTTTTTTATCAAGTCTCACTATATTTGCAAGCTGTAAAAATACATTTACTCAATTAATTGTCAAATGCAGCTATGACATGCTAGAGAATGCTTATATATAAAAGGTTTTTAGACCTAGTTTGACTAATGGGATAATAACTTATTAGCTAAACTTACACCTAAAACTAAACCTCACTTCTAAGTTTTCTGTGATTTAATGGTTGATTCATAAGATTTGTTACCAAATCAAAAACATCCGGCTCGAAGGACCAATATTTAATAAGTGTGGTGTTATAATAAAGTGAAGCTCAATAATTGAGAGAATTAAAAATGGGCTGTACAAAAATCCTAGCGAAGGCAATTCCCTCAAACCGCGTCCACCCGTCCCCAAAAATAAAGAAAAGCACTCCTACCTTAGCTATGACGCGGCCACAAGAAACTTCCAGAATGCAAAATTGGTCCAGTTAGATAAACCACTGCCTGGCACTGTATTTTATTACAAAAATTATCTTACAATTTAATATTGTACAATGTGTGCGTTTCAAACTCACGGTATGCGACGACAGACTGTCCCTGCGGCTATCAAAGCACATGCGAATGAGCACAATTCCGCAAATCCGTGTCCGTGATCCACGGAAAAATACGTGCGCCGGGATTGCCCAAAATGAATTTTTTAAATTAAGAAAATTATAATTCACCAAAATGTAACAAGGTGTGCACTCGAGTTTTGTATTTTACTTCTCCATTTCTGTAACCATGACTGTATTGAGTTTAGAGAAGTTTATAGTTTTTGTGAGGCAAGAACTGGATCGCCGTTAGTCGCTAAGACTGCCGTATCATCAGCAAACGTCGCTGCTAAAACTTGTGGTGTGGTGGGGAGTTCAGCAGTGTATATATATATATATATAACATACAACAATAGCCCAAGTATACTGCCTTGGGGTACCCCAGCATTTAACGAATAGAGTTTCGTGAGAACAGTGCCAACTTTGACCAGCAAATCTCTATTGTGGAGATAGGATTTTAGAAGAAGCAAATAATTTAATAGAAAAATTGATCGCAGTTTGTATAACAGTCCAATATGCCATACTTTGTCAAAAGCGTGTAATGTGTCTAGAAAGGCTGCTGAGCAATATTGTTTATTTTCAAACGCGTTATTGTTTTTGTTGACAACTCGATGTACTTGCTATGTTGTAGAATGCATTTGTCGGAAGAGAAACTGGTGGTTGGGGATTGCATTGTTATTGTCAAGTATTTTGAGAATCTTCTTGTTATTATTTTGTCTAATACTTTGGCTGCTACTGGTAGTAAACTTATTGGACGGTGTGACTGTATATCGTTGTTAAGTTTACCTGGTTTAGAGATTAGGACAACCTGTGCTACTTTCCAATTGATTTGGAAATTATCTATGCACAGTATTGCATTAAACAATTGGTAAGATATTTGAAACCATGGTAAGGCGACTCTTTGATGATTCTCACAGTAATTAGATCATAACCCGGAGCTTTTTTGGGGTGCAGATTTCTAATGACTTTTTGAACTTCTCCAATTTTAATAATTGGT
This sequence comes from Abscondita cerata, assembly GCA_030710515.1. Taxonomy (NCBI): domain Eukaryota; kingdom Metazoa; phylum Arthropoda; class Insecta; order Coleoptera; family Lampyridae; genus Abscondita; species Abscondita cerata. The sequence goes on from JALBCR010002892.1 coordinate 19,494, forward strand.
AGCGGTGGCTCGAGCTGATATGGAGTTTCTAGGAAGTTTATTAATTATTCTTCCTCCTCTGGTGCATTTTTCGATGGATGTGGCTGGAACACATGTGAGAGATGTTCTGCAAATGCATTTGATTTTTCTTTGTTGGTCTTGGCCCAAGTTCCCTGGAGGGTTCTGATTGGTGGTGATGCTTGTGTTACTTGCTCAGCCTTTTTGGTTACTTTCCAGTGATTTCGGTAGGTGTTAGGTTGCTCAGAAATATTTGAATGCATTCATTTTTATTCTTTTTAAGTAGTCCGTTTCTTTCTTGAACTGCTGCGTTAAATAGGCGTTTGATTTCTGGAGTTGTTTCATGAGTCTTCTTTTTTTTTACATTCCACAATGCTATTTCTAATAGCTGATCCATTAATTGAGTTTGGAGAGCACTGCGGTGAGGAGGTTTAGCATGATACCTATTGGTTGAAATAGGCCCTTCATCATATTTTTTAGTTTTGAGCTTTGGTTATTGTTGAATATAATAGTCCCGGCTGTGTTTGTTGGTTACTTTTAATTTATATGACAGGGGTGTTCAGTTTATGTCAAAGAGGTGGAAACTGTTTTTTCTATAAATCTTTGTAGACTGTGCAACCCTTATAGTTGGCCGGGTGGTTTCCATTACTCAGCACACAGCAAACATCTGCAGATTTTGTATTGGGTTTCCGTGAACAGCTTTCGGTACGGTGGTCCCCATTACATTTAATACATCTCGGTGTTAAGTTTTTTGTATGGCCATACCTTTGACATCTGGTACATTGCACTATTTCCCGTTTATGTTTGAGCGGTTCGAATTTGATCTTGCATTGTTGGAGATGCTCAACGTTATAGATTTCTTTATTGTTGGAGGCAGACTTGAGTTCAACAAAAAACATAGGGTTAGGTGTTTTTGTTTTATACTGCTTGATATGTTCCATATATTAGCTACTTTGTGACCTAAATTCTCTATTTCAGCCATAATTCTCTCATTAATACTTTTGTAATTACTCTATAGTGGTCGATTGTTTTTGGTTGTACTTTAACCTGATCATTTGCGAGGGCTTTAATATCATAATTCTGTTAGCGATGACTTTCAGTACTAGAACTAAAGGTTTGATATCCTTTACCCCATTTATAAAAATTGGGGGAGGTTCAGGAGTAAGAGTCTTCTCAGTGGTGTCTTCTTGTTGTTGATCATCTAAACTTCCTCCAGGACTGAAAAGCAGTTAGTGAGATTGAGCAAGTAGGCGTTTCTTTTGTTTTGGACTGTAATGCAGTTATTTGATACTATTTGTGGGGGTATTGTAGTAGTTTGGATGTAATTGATTGGTTGGGAGGCTTGGGGATAAAATGGTTGTTGTGACTGAATGTGACCTGGCATTTGTTGGCATTGAAAGCTGTGTCTCTGGTCTTGATTTGTCCATTGTGTAGCAATTGGAGATTCTGTTTAAGAGGCCTGCATCCCTCCTGGAGGTGAAAAAAAGGCCATACAGCCCGAAAAACGTAAATTAAATCCGTATATAAATTCTTAGAATATTATTTAATTGTAATAAATGCAATAAATGAATAAACGTGCACTCGCGATATCGCGGATCACTTGATAAGATTTCAGAACACTTGATTTTAACGTATTTCCTCTTTGAAATGCAAATCGGAACTCATTTCAATATTATTTACTTTTTCATCTAATTACCTTAATGATAACATTCTATAATATCCTACTAATCGCCTGAGGAGAAATTTCTTTTTGATAACAATTGTAATTTGAACTCAACATTTCCAACTTTAAATCGTAATACCGAAAACGATTGATACATTGTTTTTTGTTTAAAGAAGATCATTTAATATGTCATTGTTTGTACATAGCTAATATGTAGACACATATATCACCGGCAGTTGCTTAGGATAGATCAGTATGGAAAGAATGAATCAGAAGGAGTTACCAACAAAACTTATAAGTGCAGTACACTTGTAGAGTCTCGTGAGAAGCCTCCTCAAAAACTTACGACTCGTATCGAACCCGGGTCTGCAGAATGGTAAGTGGTCGTGACATGCAAAATATTGCCGTTCCATGCGCCTCGGTGGAAAATGAGCATTTTCATTGATTTTCTCACGTGACTGCTACTATTCTTCAACAAAAAAACAAAATTTAAATGTCAAAATTTTTATTACTCAACATATTCTCCTCTTAATTGGATACATTTACTACAGCGAACCTGCAACGTCTCTAGACCTTTCAAAAAAAATGTTTCTTCTTGCTCTGCAAACCAGACCTCCACAGCTTCTATTACCTCCTTGTTGGAAGAAAATGTACGACCTTTTAAACTTTTTTTCAGTTGAGGAAAGAGGTGATAATCGGACGTAGCCAAATCGGGTGAATAAGGGGGGTGTTCTAGTAATTCAAACCCTAAATCACAAATTTTTGCATGGCAACATGAGATTTGTGTGCAGGGGCGTTGTCCTGCAAAAACAAAACACCTTTGGATAGCTTTCCGCGTCTTTTCTCTTTAATATTTTCCCGTAGAGTGGTCAGTAATGTCGAATAGTAATCTCCAGTTATTGTTCTACCCTAATTCAAAAAATTAAACATGATTACTCCATGGCAATCCCAAAAAACTGAAGCAAGAACTTTTCCAGCAGATTTTTGGACACGAAACTTCTTAGGTCTTGGAGAACCAGAGTGTCGCCATTCCATCGATTGTTGCTTTGTTTCTGGATCGTAGAAATGTACCCAAGTCTCATCCATAGTAACAATTTGGTTTAAGAAATCTACATCGTTTTCAAATCGAGCACAGATCGAACGCGATGCTTCTACCCTTGCACGCTTTTGGTCAACATTCAAACATTTGGGGATCCATTTTGCAGCAATTTTTCTCATGTCCAAATTGACGTGAACCATATGATGAACGCGTTCGTATGAAATATTCAGTGCTTCAGATATCCGTTTTAGCCCAATTCGACGGTCTGATAAAATCATGTCATGAACTGCATCGATATTTTCGGGGACTGACACTGAAACTGGCCTTCTAGATCGGTCATCACCTTCAATGGAAAATTTACCTCTTTTGAAGCTTGCATTCCAATTTTGACGTCGCATACGAAGGACATTGATCACCAAGGGTATTAATCATATCTTCGTAAATCTGCTTACCTCTTAACCCTTTTAAATACAGGTACTTGATGATGGCTCGATGCTCCAATTTTTCGATTTTCACAATTTCGGTGGACATCTTTTTTCATTTAATTTATTGCGTGACTCTGGTTTACTTTTTTGACGTCAAACTTTACACTGACACTTCTAATAAGTTATTGTTCGTTGCTATGGTAACGCAATATATTGTTTAAGCAAGGAACTGGTCTAGGCCAACTAGATATCAATACATCCTCGTATACCGTTTCAAACTAACTTATTAAATATTATATGGTTACTAAAATAAACCCCAAAAAATGTTTATGGAAAATTTGTTAATTTGAATGGTTTTTAATCCATTACATTACCAATGTTTTTTAAATTAATTAATTAGCTAATTAGAGTGTATTTTAAGTGTCGAAACCATATTTTTAACCTTCTAAATCGATTTACGTATCATTTGGTATGTTTTTCAACTCAATCCGACATTTCGTTCTCTACATCTCGGCTTTTATATATAAGCCTACGATATCAACAATTATACTGTAAAAATGGTGTACATTCACTATTCATTCTTTTTTCATAATAAATTATGTGTGTGCTAAAGACTGATTTTCCAAATGAAAAAGTGTAACATCTTTTTATTCCACTTTTTGAAGCGAGTTACAGTTACCAGAATAAAATTCTTTCCTCAGGACGACCGCATTCGGTTTGCCCAATTTTGAACATTGGTATTTAGACTTTTTATAATAATATCGATTTGATTAGTTTATGTAAAAAGTCATCTCTATTTTCTAAGAATATGATAAAAAAATTATGTTTTTTTATTAATATCTTCAAGAATAACAATTTTACAAGAAAATTATTTTTTCATCCCTATTGGACGTTTTCCTTTTTCTAGCCTAATTTTTGGTTTCTACAAAATCAATTTTCTGAAAGTACAGTATTTGAAATAATAATCTTACGATTTAATAAAACTTTACACTTATTTTTTACTATAAGAAGAATATATTATGATGGTCGGTGGAGTCTAAAAGTCGAAACCTTACGTAATATTTTCAAAATATTTTATATTTATGATTGTTCCTCTGGGTTGTGTTGTCTAGATTCGGGTCTAAACGACGTAGTTTCTAATTTCTTCCTAACGTTTCGCTAACACGAGTGGACAGTTATTCAGAGGTCTTTCCGTCACCGATGTAGGATGTAGACTGACAATTTCTGTTTTGCATTATACTGGTTCAAAAAAGCGGGATAATTCGAATTTTGAATCCATAAAATAAAGGCAGTGGCGTAGAGATAGTATAATACAAATACTACTTACTGCGTTAAGAACAAATCAAATACACTGTTGTAGGTTTGCTTTACTCTACTTTTTTCTCAATTTACGAGCCGGTGTTTTAATAAGTAAACAAACTAGAAGTTAGTAATTTAGTTGAACTTAATTGTACAAGTAAGTGATACTTAAGTTTAGATTGATTACAAAGCGAATTTTCTTCATTGCAAACAAAGGCCTTGCAATCAACTATCAAATATCCCACGAGAGATAATTTGTGTAATTAATGATGTAATAAAGTGGTGCAATATTGGCAGTATTGGGGTAGATTAATCTATTATAGGAGGGTGGTTTTATTAGGGTGAACATATGTAAAAGCTATAGGGCCAAGAACCTGTACACAATGCATAAATGGTATTTTACTTTTCATCATTTCATTGGCACTAAAATTAAATAAATCACTTTGATTTACATAAAAAATGTGCCACAAAAAACGATCTCGTAAACGCGATTAGTAAAATTGTATGTAAAACTTATTCTTGATTGTTGCGTAACATTGAAAATTTGTCAAAGCTAAGCTTCATTTATATTCATTACTTACAGAATTTTTAACATTTAACGGATTAATAGAATAAAAACGGCATTTGCTAGTTTCTCGTGCATTAGAGAGGAGTTATGTAATTAGCTGTTTGGAGTGCAGTAGAGTAGATTGGTCATTTATGTGTAGATCATAAATGCAATCGATAATTTGCATACAGTGCTGCATTAATTAAATGAAATATTTAATTAATTTATAAGATGAATGACATAAAATAAAAGTGTGTTTAATTATAATTAAATAATAATTGATTACATTTTAGCCAGTCTCGATTTTCTTTCCCTTGTTCAGTTCGATGCCAGTAATTAAAAAAGGTTCCGTCTTCTTCTAAAAAACATAGTTTACTGCTAAATCGGGTGTTTTTGTAGTTTTGAACGTTTTCTACGTGTTTTCTATGTTAAATTGCTGTCATATAAATTGTTCGTTACCCTTATTTGTTGTTATTCTTAATTGTTGTTATTATCATTTGTTGGTTAATATAGAGCATATTAATCATGTTAATTACGAAGACTCCTCATCGGTATCGTCCGACGATGAGGATGTTATTAATTTTATTGTTGGTCTTGGAGAACCGACAAGAATTCCTCGACATCAAGTGAGATAGACGATTCAGAATTTTTCAGGTGTTTCTGGATCTCCTAAGGAACTACTGCTATTGGACCTTATGACTAACAATATAACTCACCAAACAAACTGGTATTCTATTCAACTAATTACATGATTGGGTGTGAGAACATAATAATTGGTAGGATCAAATCAACTGTAGAAAGGATCATATTCAGAGTACGTTGAAAATAAAAGAGGCGTACCGCTTGCTTCCTTTGATTAATTTGTCAGTAAAACAGGCAATCGCAAATTTTATTAAATTTCCCCAGATACGAAATGCAACTGTGGCGTCTAGGGTGTATACTAGACGCCGGTTTAACCAGAAAAAGAATTTGAGTCGTCGTTTCGTGTTTAGATGCGTTTATTGACGTCCACTTACAGTTACCGTGATGTAGTATTTACATAAATAAAGGAAGTTGGCGTAGGTCATTGGACATAGTAAGTGCGCGTACTATGTGCTGCGTGAGTGATACTTGACGCTGGTCAGCGTCTCCAACTGGTTGACGCCAGTTAAGTGTTGAATCGAACTGGACTTAAACTACACTAAACTAAACTTAACTGTGACTGATGGAACTTTGACTTATTTAGACTTGGTTCGTGCCTACTTCGTTTTATATGTACAAAATAGGTTTGTTTGCTTTGTAAGCAAGGTCGTTAGAAATGCTTCCCAATTGTCAGCATTTCCTTAATTGCGTTTGTTGCGTTAATTGCATGTTTGGATTCTGTGTTCCAATCGTTGCAATATACGGATGTAGAAATGATCGTGTCGATTGCGGTGAGGTTGAGACGGCAACCCCATACAACAATCATTTTATATGATTGCTCGTTTTCATAGGGTAATCGGTGCTATAGACTACGATCTCCAGGTGAGTCGTAGATATTGTTTACTTAGATTTTAAATTTTTATGTTGTCGGAGGTATGAATGTTGAAATTTACCGCAATCGAAAGTAGTTTTTTTCAATTCATGTAAAAACTGTGTCATACCCAAATTTTAAAATATTAGACGTAGCAGCACGATAGCCTGAATCAGTACATGACTCGACCATTTTCAGGATTATTGCTAGGAGATTCCGGATACGCCAACAATAACTCCACTTTTAGAAACTCGAGGAAGAGGGGAACATTTGTTTAATGAGGCTTAAATAAAAACACGAAACCCAGTGGAACGGTGATATGGGGTTTGAAAAAGACGTTTCCCGATTTTGAGCAACGGGATTAGTTTAGAATTAAGAAAAGTTCAGTGGGTTATTGATGATACAGCTATATTGCACAATGTTTATGTTTTAAATAATGATCCACCTGAGCTAAATCAAGATGTTCGAGCATTTGAATTGGCAAACAATGTTGATGCCAGATTAATTGATCAACGTAATGGTAACTTAATATAATTAAATAAGATATAAATAAAAATAACATTAATTTAATTGTTTTTCATAAGTTGAATGCGGGTCTCTGATTTCGCTTTTTTTAGTTGCATGTTTAATTGGTGTTCCATTTTTGGGTGTGCTCTTCTATTAAATTTCGGATTCATGCATCACTCTTTTCCTTTCATTGTCTTCTTTTATGACCTCCTTCTTAAGCAATGTGTTTGCCTTCTTTTCTTTGGCCATATTGCACCGTTTTGCATTGGTGACTGCACTACCAACTTTATTTTTTTTTGTTTGTAAAGGTTGGGATAGTAGCTGTTTCAGCAACCCTGGGGTTTAATACTCTACTCTCTCAAAATTGTATATTAATTACAATAAACTACATTAAATATGGTAACTTTGGGGGAGATGATGAACAAAACTTGTAGCGGTTGAAATTTTTTATAGAAATTTATTTTAAGCAGAACTTATAGTAAGCAGTTTTAAACATGAATTATATAAACATACTCCAACCTGCAAAAATTACTTTCTGTTCTAGAAAAATTAATATAATCAAAATTAAAGAAAAAATGAATTCGCCATCTCACCCAAATTACTATGGGTTAGTTGGTGAATGATATGTGGGTGAGATGGTGATATACAAAACAAACATATGATAAACGTTACAAGCTTTTGTATTTTACACAAAAATTTCCAACACGAGTCAAAATGTTTACCATATTTGGTTCAGTCTTCATGCAACCAATATCCACAACGCGAACGTTTAATCCAGTCAACATTCTTCTTAATATCTCGATACCCTTGACCGCATCCTACACAGCATTCATCATCTGAGTTGATGTCTTCTTCGACCTCTAAGTTCTGGTTCGCTCTCTTCTTCAGACGATGTGTCACGTTCCATTAACTTGTTCATTTTGGACTTTGTGTTTTTTGTCAAGTTGATCTGATTGGCTTTATTTTGCATGGTATTTTCTTTTTTTATACGTTTCTGCATCACTTTCTCCCTTAATGTATGAATATTACTTTCAGTATTCAATACTATTTGTAAGTTTCTTGACTGCTTGCGAGTCTGTTCAATTTGAGAGAGGGGATACAAGAGAAATTTGGTTCTAGATTTTCCCAGATGTTACATTACTGGAGGTGCGGATTAGATCACTACTGCTACTAGATGGATCCCTCTAAGGCTTTTTTGAAACTAAGCGTGAACGTCCTGGTTGAAGGAAAACAGTATTTCTTGAAATGTTGGATGTGAGTGGCTGCAAAGATTTTCCGGTTGAAGCACAGTGTCTGTTCAGCAGGCATAATCTGGAATAGTGTGAGGTGTGAGGATTGAAGGGAATAATACCTGCAGATCGAGATTATATTGCTTGCCGTAGCAGTTTTTTCCCACGCTTCCTAAAGCAATCTACCAAATACCAATCTACTAATTTTTCTATTAGAATTTGCTTTCATGTAAGAATTACATGCATTGTAATAATAAGCTTCCAACTATTTGAAAAACGATCTATTCAAGGGTTGCAGGTAATGCGTTGTATGGCTAGGTAAGCATAGTAAAATGATATTGTTCTCATCCGCAAATTCCAGCATTTCCACATGGCTACAATGTGCCCTTCTAATATCATTAGTACTGTCCCTGCTGGTTTTCTTAGCAGAAAATGATTTTGTAGCCACAAATTAAAAATATCCCTAGTCATATACGCTGATTTTTGTGACATGTAAATTACTGATCCAGGAGGCATGCCATCGTTATACTCAAGTTTTTTGTTGTATTTTTTGATTACACAAGCTGGAGGGAGAAATAAACCTTTACCTTTTCCCCGGATGTCACGTTGGAAACCGATTTTGAACCTTTAGCTGTAACAACATATCCCGGTTTGCTATTTAGTTGTAGTCCGTAAATGTTTCCAGGTTTTTTAATCAAGTTGTTTACTTCATAACATTTTCTTTTTTCATATTTCGGGCACGAGCTTGGGAGACACCTTCGGATTTTCTAATGGATAATCACTGTTGCATTTCCTTTGTGTTGTTGAAATTATGATTCACATTTAGTCTTTCACTAATTTGTGGGCCATTGCTCAAACTTCATTTCTTGTTGACGTAAACCCAAATTTCTGCAACTTCTTAATATATAGCACAATATTTTTCTCATTTTCGATGCCCAATAATGATGATGGACCAAGCGGTATGTTCTTTAAGCATTTGTTCATAATTATTCGTTTTAATGTTAACCACGGCACTCCAAACAATCTTGATGCCATACGCAAGCTTATACCTTCACTCTCGACTGCTTGGACTGCATTTTTTAATGATTTTTCTATCCACTCCTCTCTAGTCCAACCCCGTTTCCTTTTATTAAAAGTGGACATGATGGCAACGATTTGATTTGGTTACATTGGAACTCGGTGATCTGGAAAGAAGAACTTAAACGGTACCGTTTTTCCCAACCAAAATACTCACCCATAGTTAGGGTTCACCATCTATCTGATTTACAGGGGAGAGATTGTGAATGACCTCTATGAATGGCACAGTACAATACAATCGACGTTTTAAGGTTAGATTTACAAAAGACGGTCTACGATATAAATACATGCAATAATTTCAAATATACCATATCTTTAAGTACCTAATTATTTTGCACCTATGTGGTTGACCGTCAATACATATTAAGTGTCACGAAATAATATTTTCTAAATTACTCACCAATAAATCAGTTTTGAACTGCGTCTTTTACACTCGATACACCGACTCATTATGTGCCACTCAACTTCTTATTCCCATAAACATTCATCGGTTGTAAACAAAAAAAACCAAGTTCACCGCCTCACCCACCATCACCGTCTCTCCCCAAGTTACCCTATAAATATCAAACCTGTGCTTGGTAATGCCGAATCTCTTGCAGGAGAAGAGTTTTGTGTTATATTCTTTGGCTGAGAAATTATATTTTCTTAATTTACCTCTTCAGGAATGTATGTGTAACTGAACCTTGGTTAAAGTTGTGGAATATTAGCGGTTACCGGTGCAACCGTTGGTTCAACCAAAACCGATGTGTGACATACTGTAACGAATTGAAATGTATTTTGCAATTTATTGATAAATTGTAATAATACCATCACTGTCACATTCTGCAGGCATATACCTTCACTGTCACATTCGACATTTCTGAAACTCCTTCACCTAAAACATCTTACACAATTAGGTTCACTCACGTTTCAGTAGGGGGTTTATATGGACCACCTCATGTGCCATGCGTTGTTTTTGTTTACTTCAGTGTTCTTAATATTGGTCCACTTTTCTTTCTAATTTTTACTGATCGAACGTGCCTTAAATGCATTTGTTACATTTACCCAGGCAATTTCTCTTTGCTTTCGGCTGACAATCCCAGACTGCTTGTTTTCTACAATAAATCACCAGTAATTCAATCTCGCTAGCAAAAAAATTTCTTTAGCAAACACGTTCGCTGTCCATCATGCACGAAAAAGGTAATATAACAATTATCAATACTCAACAATAACAAAGATGCAACAATAACAAATATGTAACAATAAGTTTATGCACAACTGATAGATGATAATAAAAGACAAATGCAAAGTAAAGTGTAAAGTAAGGTTATCAAAATTTTGTCAAAAAAATATATTGATGTATGTAGGTCGATGAACTGATTTTGATAATTTAAAAATGTGCTACCCAATTCATTTAAAAAACTACGTCGATAACGTGCCTTGTCTAACCAGAGCACCCTGTATAACAACTGTGCAACTAGTATAACTTCTAATAGAAATATTCTTTATTGTTTATTGTTTTTCTTATTTGATTTCATATTATATAACATTTACAGAACTTGAAATTCAAAGAGAAATATGTTCGATGATATAGAGAGAAGTTAAATTAAATATACATCGTGTCTCAAATAAAAATAATATGATCATTGTACATTTGTTCATTGTACATTGTACTTCCGGTTATAGCGAAAGTTGACAATCACTTCATTATTTTAAACAAAACACCCTATATATTATTTAAATTTCATATTCAGCATAAAATTCTGTAAACTGTGATATTTGCCTATTCCAAGTCTAACCGTTTTTGCGTTATTCAATTTTTCTAAATTTTTAACCGCCTGTACGCCTGTAGAAAATTTCTTAAAGTCGCCTATCTCAGATAATATTTTAATTAGATACTTGAAATTTTAGGAAAATTTGAGATTCATTTAAGTCGTTTCTTGTACAGGGTGTTTCAAAATTACTTTTAAAAATGATATATTTTAAACTTGAAAAACTTATTAAATAGAACACCCTGTATAATTTTATGTCATTTTACTCAAAAAATAATTCTGCTTCTATTTGCATTGGTCCTCAAGTAAATCAATTAATTGGCTTGAAGTTAATTCGGTTATGTCTTGGATAACCAACCCCTTCTTTTTTTATGTTAACTCATAATTATTATTATAAATTTTTTTAAAATGTAACCACAATTTGTTGCTCAATTTAGTTTGTAAGAAAAACTTTTTTAAAAATTCATAATTATTTTAATCAGTCGAAAACTAGTTTACAAACGATTAAATTAATACATACTTGTATTGGGTAATTTTTTGACTAAAGGACCTTCAACTCCTAATCATTTTGTTTAAAAAATATTTTTTAATTGATTCCAACCACTTTTGTATATATGTACCACCTTCTGACATATTACAGTTTCAAACAACAATCAACTATCTGGTGGTTAAATTTTGATTAAGTTCATCCGATGCTTGTATGTTTTTAAAAATAAGTTATTCGAACTTTATAATAGATATTACTTTAATTAAGCATCTTTAATGGATAATACTTGTCATCAAAAAGTTCTTTAAGAGGCGCAACCTAATGTTAAATATTGTGCCTTATGGAGAACCCCCACCTTTAATAAAAATTCAAACTGTACTTTGGCGATGCCAGCTTATAAAATTCGAACTACAAATTCCACCGTCGTAAAACTGCATTTAGCCTTAATAAAATGTTATCAGCAACGGTATCAGGTTTCGTGATTTATTGCCAGCCAGTCTACGTTGAAAATAAATGCAATGATTGTAAATACTAATTTTTATTCCAAAACTGGACCAGAAAATTAACAATTAAAATAATTCATCAAGTATTTTTACAACCGGTGTCCGTATAAACTAATAAACACAAGTTATAACATCATATGATACGTTATCATAAAAAAAATGTCGTTTTTTAAGTAAATCGAAGTTCAAAGAAAAAAGTTGAAGCTATTTGAAAATCAACTAATTTTTAAGGAACCATATCTCGATGTGTAATTATAAAACAATAGAAATATTATATTATTCTTAAAAATTTGCATCAAACTAAACAAAAAAATTTATATGTAAAACAAATTTATTTCAAAATTTGTTAAATTGAAAATAAGTAAAATTTTATGAAATTACCAGAAAACTAGTTACAATCTTCTCCTGAACGATCTAAACTTGTTTTTTTCGAAAATAGGAATTTTAAGTAAAACACGACCAAGTTGAGGTCAATCGGTTAAATACACTCAGAAAATTAAATTAAATACAACTTATGATAAAAACATCATTTTTATATATTTCCATGTAATTGTAGTTATTATTTACATAAACAATTTATTCGCTTCGGACGCAGTTGGAAAAGATGAATCTGCTGAGTTTTTGTTTTGAATCGAGAACAACTCCGCAAGTTGATTCTAAGAGGAAAAAATAACATAAATTCTCTGATAAAAGATATGCTGAGTCAATTGTATTTAATTTTAAATATTCTTTTTAAAAATTTAATTCTCATTAATTACACACAACTTTTAGTACATTGTAATCACACAACAAATAAGTTGATAATGAGCTATTAAATTTGTTTTGTATTTTTGTTTTTGCGCAAAGTTACAGTTGGATAAATTAAAAATCATAAATTATATGCGATTAATTTTCAAACGGAATAAAGTTAATAAAGCACTCGACGAATTTATGTGAACCACTTCAAACGAGTGTTTAATTTTTTATCTTATCTATTTGAAATTAAAAAAACTATAGAAAAATAAGTTAATACAGAAAACTATTTCAGTACGTAAATAAAAATAATATTAATTTGCTTTATAATTACCTTCTTTCTCGAATTTTGCCGGCACTGCACTTTTATGTAAGTGTTTTCTTTTATTGTTTATAATTATGTCTGACCTTAAAAAGTGTTCTTCACAAATTAACTTATTTCCTAAAGTAATGCAATTCACGTATTCACACTTAACCATTGTCACAACAAATCACAATCACTTCCAGACACACGCACAAACTCGGAGTGGTTCAACGGTGACCCTAATTCAACGAACGCAAGAAATCAACTAAAATATTTTGCTGAAAATCGACGGTGGAACCATCTAATTGAGTTTTTCTGGAAAAACAAGATGAATATTTTGTAAACATTATAATATACACTAAAAAATCGTTACAGCCTTAATTTTAGGGGTAGAAAAACGAAAGAGCACGATCTCAATATTTTCTTTCCAGGTATGATCTATTTCACAATAAGGCAAAATCTACAGTTACGTGTATGTTACATAAAAACGAAAATGTAACAGTTTTACTCCCTCCATTGAATACTTCAAACAAAAATAAAAAAACAAATAACAATAATCAAAGGAATTGAAGTACCCGATATTGAAGTAAGTAGTATATTTTTATTTTGCTTTTTTGCGTTTACACATATACATCAAGATTGGTTTTAGTGGTTAAATACGATATGTTCCAACTTTTATATTTTCTCAAGCAGTACGTGAATTTTGTTCAAATAAGACGTATTGTTTTTACTGCATTTTATTGTCTTAAATTTCAATGCAATAAAACCAAATCCCAAAAGTGAAACATCATAAACTTTATCGTTTGAGTTTTGAAAGAAAATAAGAAAACTGTTGGATAATAGAATAGCTTTCGCATTGGTTTCGCAATAAAATGTAATTACTGTTTTAATTGGAAACATAGTGCACAGTATATTTTGGTCTTACAAGAATCGGAGTAGTTTATTGTTCACTACAATCTTTGGTGCCAAGCTTTTCCAGTTACAACACCTATTGAGAACGATGCCACTTGCAAACCCCATTGTGGTTGCACATTTCGTAGTAATAAAGAACTAGAAATCTATTTTTAATTCTATAGAGCTGAAAAAAATTGCAAAGTATTTCAAAATTATTTAATGTACTTAATTTACGTTAAATATCGGAACGTCAAGCACACACATGAATTCATGTCTGATCATTAAAACCATTTACGATTTTATCGCCACGAGTACCCTATTTGAAATTTTACGAGTTGTGCATTCACTGATTCAATTACAATTAGTAATGTTACTACCATCCCTTAGTTTACTCGTACATCAGCTTCTTGTCCGCAAACAGAATACACTTCAACGTGTGGGAAACTACAAACATACGCAAAAGGGCTTTAGAGTAGAGTAAGCATATGTTAGGCACGCGCCGATAACAAGGACCGCGGGGGTTGTCGAGTACAGCTACCGAATCTTAACACGCGTTCTACTAATGGGGATGATATTTGATTTGTACGCCGACATCTTATTTGCTTTTTAGATAAAGATTACTGTAGTTGAAATATTCTGCTGCAACGTTGATTTGCCTACTTTACGTTTCACATTCATGTTTTATATATAATGTATGCCGATGTCGTATGGTTATTATATTTGGTAAAAGTCAAACAACTGGATTTGATTTTATGCAATTGTAACACTTAAATTCGTTTTGTTAGTGCTTGTAGTTGAGACAAGCAAACAATCAGTGTTGCTATCTTCTTCAGATCGACACAAAACTAAAAACATATAATTGTCATTGTATTCAAGTGATTAAGAGCGATTTTGCAAAATGCTCTTCAATCTTTTCTTGTTTAATCTATCTTGCTTTTATATCAAATTTATCCGAATTTACATGTTTGTAAGTCGAAAAATGAGTGAATATTTACGTGAAAATATAAATAAAACTATCAATAATAGTAGTCTTTAATCATATAAACGTGTTATCACAGCACGAGGCAACACTAGATATCGTAACTAACTTATTGATGTTTCCACCTTTGCGTAATAAGTGTACAATTGCAAACTTACACCCTGGTTCTCTCATTCTGAAGAGTCTGAAAAGCTATCGGATGATTTTCGGTATTTGTTTGCATTGTACAATCTCTTCGAATTTACAAGAAGCGATTCGAGAAGCTTTTATTACATTAATAATCGAACAATCGGTTTTGGTAACTGCTTACACATCATTCTGATAATTTGCTTCAGTATATTATTATTCGGACGTGTTATGATAGCAAGTGGCCACACTAGAAGTCGTAACTAAATTAATACGTTAATCATATATTAATCTAATGGGTAAATTTTTTTGAGACTGAAACTGATTTTTGATTAGAAAATTAGTCTCAAAGGGACCACCTATTGCAATTTTTTCATGCCCTTCATGACAAAAATTACCCGCTGAAATTCAATCTCTTTTGAGACTTGAGCAATAAATATGTTTTTTAATTGTTTAAATTGATCATTAATTCTTTAAAACGTTGTGTAATCACCGCCACCTACCATAAAATATAGTATCCTACAGATGTTGATTATTTTAATATACAGTGTGAGTGTAAAGTATGGAATCAAATTCATTAAATTTGTATCTTTATATATATGCAATTTTCCTTGAACAGGTCAGTTTTTATTTTTAAATTCCCATCTTTTGGTGTAAATTAACCCTTTCTATCTCCACCAGTGGCGGCGCTAATAGGGGCAACTTAAAAATATTTAATGGCAATGGGGGTCAAAAGTTACATTTTCGAAAAGACCACTTCATTCTCTATGCAACACTGTTATCATCTTCAACATCGGTCGATTAGAACAGGAAAATTAAAAAAATTAATTAATAATATTTTTCAGCATTAATATTAATGTCTGCTTGTATTTTCTATTAATAATAATCGAAACAAGCAATAGTTTCCTGAAAGTATCATCCAAATCTTTCTTTAAGTCATTTCTTCAGGTATAAATTATACATTTGTATCCCAACCAGTGGCGTCGTATCGTGGGGTAATTTGAAAAATTTGAAACACAATAAGGATAAAAGGTTACATGTTCGGTTAGATCGTTTATCTTCTATCGAACAGTGTAACTACGCTTTACATGGGTCAATTAGAACAGGAAGAAAATAGCTTTGAAAATTAATTATTTCTGTTTGAGTATTTGTAACACTTTTCAACTAACAAGAGATGTTACTTTACCCACCTGAGCTATGTGAGGTCCGGCTAACACGAGTGGAGACGGCGTGCGGTATTATATTATGGGCGCCAGCAAACCTTCTAGTATAACTCACAAACTGTAAACGAAAGGGGTCTGCTCCAAGTAAACAGAAAGCTCTTAGGCGAATAAATAAATCCGAAACGTAAAGAACAATAATATTTATTTGAAACAAAAAAGAATGTAAAGTATTGTGACGTGCAAACAAAATGTAATTGAAATTGTGTACTATATTGTACGATAAAATTTGATTTGCAATACCAAATATTGTTATCTGATCAAAATGTGGAGTGTAGTTGTCAATTAGTTATTAATTAGTTAGTTAAATTAGTTATTAGTTGTAAGTTAGATGTGAATATAAGATAACATCACCCAAGCGCTTGTTTAACTTAGTCTTATTTATATTATTCAGCACCCTAATGAAATTAAAAATAAAATCTGATCTAGATAAATACTGGTGCTACGCCACTGTAATTGATTTGTCTATATTATTGATAGGTTATTACTGGTTGCACGTTATAATATTTTTGTACAAAAAAGCAATCAAGATCATACAAATTAAATAAATTAAGGTAAGAACAACGATTCTTTGATTCAAATCATAAGTACATACAATCCTAATTATTTTAGAAAATGTCAAAACTAACGTTACGTCAAGAACAATGATAATAAACCAAATAAATTAATAGATATAAATAAACAATCTGGTCTTTAAATCAGGAATCAAGCACCAGGTCCTGTCACAGTTGCGAACCCAAATTCCTAATTGTCCTCGGCTTTACTGGTCAGAAGTCAGGGAAGTCTTACACCAGGTTCTGTCACAATTGCAAACCCAATTTTTAATGATTTTCTAAACGTAATGGTAGCAGGGTACAGGATGTTGATAGAAACTCACGTCGATTTTCCCAGTATCGTATTATAGTTGGAAACACGGTATATTGAAATAACCGCTTTAATTCAAGTAACAAACTCGTATAATCCTGTGAAGGCAATCAAATGTGGATCCAAATACAATATCCAAAATTCGAAAAATATTAATTACACTCTCAAATAATCCTGAATATTTCCAGAAAGACTACTAATTCCATAACTCGAGTAGTGTAATTCGAGAAGTTACTAACACAAAATAGTTAAGTACGAAAAACTAAAAAGCTGTCTATCAACATCTCAAAATTGAAACTATGGTATCATTTTCAAATAAAAAGAAAAAATCAAAAAGGAAAATCGTCCTAGATTTGCTAAATAAATATTAGAAAATAAATAAGTTGAAAATTAGATGACGCAACATTTTAAAAACGTTACATATTTTATTAATAATAATAATTAACGGAAATAATATAATTCTGAAAACAATACAAATAAATCATTTCAATGGAGAAAATTTATTTGTATCATTTGTGTAAGGTTTTCAGAATTCTATTGTTTCAGTTGATTATTAACAAAAATTCAAACAGAAATAATTAGTGTTGAAAAATATTCAAAGCTTTTTGTTTCTTGTTCTCATCACTCAATTTAGAAACAATAACATTGCTAAATAGAAGATGAAAAGATCTTTCCAGAAATGTAACTTTTGACTACTAGCACCATTAAAAATTTTCAAATTGCCCTCCGTTGCACCGCCACTGGTTGTGATAGAAATGGATCATTCAGCGAATAGGTGTGGAGGTTTGTGTAATGCTTTCAGGGAACTGTTGTTTCCGTCGATTTATGAATAGAAAATGCAACCAGAAATTATTAGTGAAGATATTGAAAGGTTACTTTTTTCCTGTTCTAATCGACCGTTGTTGTAGATGCTTAGATTGGTGCATAGAGGATGAAATGGTCTTACCGAAAATGTAACTTTTCACCGCCGTTGTAATTTAAAATTTTCAAGTTGCCCACATTGCGACGCCACTGTTGGATATAGAAAGAGTTGATTTATACTAAAAGATGGGAATTTAAAAATAAAAATTGACCTGTCCAAGGAAAACTGCATCAAAGTAAGGATCAAAGTTTAATGAATTTTATTCCATAGTTTACACTCACACTGTATGCGGTTTTACTTATACCTTCGATAAAACTATCAAATTAATTTGTGGGCAAGTGCCAAAAAGGCACATATATCGCAGGTCCCTTTTAAAACAATTTAAACATGCGAATCAAAATTATCTCGATTATATTAGTATAGTTACTTTACTCTTCAATTACACTATTGTGATGTCAGTGTAACATATGGTGTCTGTGTTGACGAAACAGTGAAAAATGGTGGATTCGTTCAATTTTATTTGCTCCAAATTTTAGAGCCAAAAACTTAATGACGCCAACCGTAAGCTACCCAAGTATATACAGGGTCATTGATGGTCGATAGTAGGTTAGACGTTTATGAAAAACGGGGCATAGGAGTAATCTGAAAATTTGGCTATTGCCATAAATAGACACGATCTATCTTTTTAAACTATTTTTATTTTGGCGGTGTTGTCGCTTCTACTCAAAAGTAGTAACAACTTGTTAATTTTAAATAAAACACCCTATACAGGGTGTCCAGAAACTCTCCTGACAAACGAAGACCGAAGATTCCTCAGGTAATTTTAAGACAATTTAACCCAATTCACCTAGTCCAAAAGTGCTTCCTAAAGGAGCTAGAGCTCTTTGAAGATGGCGCCTGGTAAAGTAAAAAATTAAAAGATAAACTTCGCGAACTGACAATGACAATGAAAACGTAGGTTTTACTTTTGTTGGCAGTTCAGAGCCAACTAGTGCAAAAAATATAAATTTAACTTTAATGAAAAAAAAACCAAAAATTTTCAAATCCATTTTTCTAGAAAACGGTGTATCCTAATGACTTAAAGTAAGAGTACCTTTTAGTACTAGAATACCTGAAAGTTTAATAATCTAGTGTGACAAATGCTTAAAAGTTAAAGACAAAAAAGTTATAAGTTAAAATAACCGTTGACCTACCCAAAACGGACGCCTATGACCGGTACTTTGCAATGGATGGAATCGATTCATCTCTGAAGGCTAAACAAGCATACCAGTTTTTGCTTTTCTAAGTAGAAGCGTTCTTCTTCTTTAAAGTCGCATATCAGTTACAGGACGTTGCGCACCCCTCGCATGTATATGTGTTGTGCGTAACAATAGACACATATACATGGGACCTACAGATTAACGCCGATTCCGAACGGCTTAGTTGAGAGGTTTACTAGGCAAGTATACTCTCGCTAGTTTGCCATTGCCTTGCGAGAGAGTACGACCGAAAAATCCGACGTTTGCACTGGGAATTGAAACCGAGGTGCCTGCTTAACAGCTAACGCACTTAACTGCAGAGCTACGACCGCACTAAGCGGTTCTGGAGGTATTTAAAAAAAACTATTTACAAGGCGCCATCTTCAAAGAGCTCTAGCTCCCTTAGGAAGCATTTTCGGACTAGGTGAATTGGGTTAAATTGTCTTAAAATTATCTGAGGAGTCTTCGTTTGTCAGGAGTGTTTCTGGACACCCTGTATATTATTCAATATTTAGAATTGCAATTTCATACTGATAATTTTTTCTAAATAGTTCGCTATAGCTATCTACACCGGTTTTCGAGATAATAATTATTTTAGGTTACTTTTTTCAAAATATGATCCCACCAAAACTTAAATTTAGCTGCTATTTGAATCCATATAAGGCTGAAATTTTAGACACAGTTTGCAAAAGTCTTGTATTTAACAGCTACCTAAATAAATTTATTTTATCTTATACAGGGCGGTTTACAATTAATGATTTTGACGTGACATAGAAAAAAGACCAAAACTTATTTTTTCAAATGGAACACCCTGTATATTACTTGAAATTCTGATAGACAATTAAAATGCCTTGATGTTGATATAGCATAATGGTATAGCTAACTCGACAACTTTTTGAAATAATCACAATAATGATTAAAAATCACATTGTCTTCACATAATTTGCATTAGTTAGCCATGGAACGCCATGTGATTTGACAATTCACTGTGTCTGACAGACGTCGAATTTTGTTATTGTGATTGTGATTTACTACTTAATACGTATTCAAAAACAAATTACAATGAGGCGAAATAATTACACGCATTAAGTTTTGATGAATCTACTTATTCTTCATGGACAATGTGACAAAATTGTGGCAAGAACATGTAGGAAATTCAATGAAATGTATTCTGATTTGCAGCCAATGGACGAAAAAAAGTTTATTGCGAATACAGGAGAATTTTATCAATTATCGTTTTAAGCTTAAAGCATAAACTTTCATTCGTTTATTGGCTGCAAATCAGGATACATTTCATTGAATTTCCTACATGTTCTTGCCACAATTTTGTCGCATTGTCCTTGAAGAATAAATAGATTCATCAAAACTTCATGCGTGTAGTTATTTCGCCTCATTGTAATTTGTTTTTGAATAAGTATTAAGTAGTAAATCACAATCACAATCTGAAAACTTCGTCTGTCAAGCACAGTGAATAATTGAGCAATTGTCAATCACATGGCGTTCCATGGCCAACTAATGCAAATTACGCGAAGACAATTTGATTTTTAATCATTATTCCGATTATTTCAAAAAGTTGACGAGTTAGCTATACCACTATGCAATATTAACTTAAAGGCATTTTAATTGTCTATCAGAGTTTCAAGTAATATACAGGATGTTCTCGTGGGTATTGTCTGCATCACGGAACTATATGTGCCTAGACATACATCATTAGGAAATTAACGACGAACGTGTAAACGATTAATGTTAATTATATTGATACCTTGATAGCGTCAATGAGCAGACGCCTCCAAGAATGTATCAATAATAATGGAGGTCACACCCATTATTGATTTCTTATATTTATTTATATAATAATACCTTTAGTTAAAAAAACTATAGCTTGGTATCTTAATTATAATTATGTAATAAATTCTTGCCAAAAAACTAAATATATACGTTGACAAATATTTACTGTTGTGACCTAGATTAAAATGACCTAATTCTTCATAGTCTCAATAAAGGTCAGGCAACTCCTGACCAAAAAGTCCACACTTCGTAAAGTACTTGGAGTCTTGATTGATCCATCCACTCCTACGCTTTTACATGAAGGTCCATAAGTTTGGGAAAACTAAAAAACCGGGCAGTTTTTGGTGTAAGTTTTACCTTTACATTGTTTTACCCATTCGCGCTGTAGAAACAACCACTAAAATCTTAATGCGGATGATAAGGCGAGTGATACCTCATTTAAAAGCTTTTGCTTCCCCGATTTCAGCACAGTAAATTTTTGAAAATTTATTAAAATCTTTAAAAATTAAAAATGTTTTAACTGCGCGAACACTAAGAGGTGAAAAATAAGGCATGCAGAAAATAGTATATAGTGTAACACAAACGAGTGAGAAATTTCATTTCTACACTTGTTGCACACGATAATTTTTCTACGACCACCAGGTTTTATATTATTATTTCAAGATATCCAATTTGTTTCAATAAATTTACTAATAACAAGATTTTAAGAAAACTAATAATACAATACCTATATAATATTATCAAAAATTCTACTAATCTATTAAGAAGGACTACGATTATAAAAAGGGTTTGCTTTATATAAACGCTTCGCCATTTATCACTTGAGATGGTAATTTATGGTAAAATTCAAATAATTATGTTTGTTCCTGGTATACCAGTGTTGCTTAGATGTTTTCCGCAATTGTTAACGTATTGTTAGTTACAAAAGTTGATGAAGAAGACGAACTTGCAAGGTTTTGGACTTCTGTCACAGTACTATTAACTACAGAAGTCGACGTAGCTAATGAAAGAGAATCTTTAACAAAAATGTGAATTTTTCAAAATTTACGCCGGTGCTTGTGAAGGCTGGATTGAATTTATTATTTTATTGGTGCACAGAATCGTCAATACTCGTATAGCTTTCCGCTATGGTGCTTGATCGCCAACCCCCATGGCGTTTCAATCTCAGAAGATCAGCTCCCGCGTCTAGTAACACTCAGGGTTTGGTAATTTTAAAAACAATGCAATTTTGAGGCATTTTACCAAAGTTATTGATTCCTACTACTTGTCTTGTACATTTCCCACTACGGTAACTCAAAAACAGTTTTGTGGACGGAGAGAATCATAATTTTTCTAGACATCATAAAAGGTACCAGTTATTGTAAAGCTCCTAAGAACTTTAGTTTTTGTATCAGAAAGGTGTATTAGTATAGCGGAATTCAACTGTTGTACATCATCAATTTTGAATTTCCACATTTCGCCTCTGCGACAAGCACCACATATTCCGAAACTCATTGTGTTGAGGTAGGATCACGAAAGATAAACTACTACTGTACTTTACAATTTTTAATATCAACTTAAACACCTTTCGTATTTGAACATAAAACGTTACTCACATTTTTAAAAGGTTTAACAACTTAAAATAATTTGTTATCATACTCGAATTTGGTCGAGCAGAACCGAAATGAATTTTAAAGTTTTACAAAATTAAATAAAACATTCTTACAACTAACACACTGCCTTAATTTTGTAAACATACTAAAAATTATATACAATTACTATACAGGTTTATCTAATTAGTATTTACAAGACTGTCTCGAAACTTTTTGAATTTTATTGACAACATTGGTTTGGTCAATATATCAGCAATTTGATTATCAGACGCACAGTGGCTCAATTGAAAAAGTTTCTCTACATATTTTTCCACTATAAAAAGTACCGCACATCAATGTGCTTGCTTCTTCTATTAAATTTTCCTGCTTTTATTAGCGATATCGCACTAGTATTATCTACGTTTAGAATAACATTTAATTTATTATTTAACAATTCTTCTATCAAATTTTTAAGATATAGTACCTCTTTCACACTTTCAGCAGCGGCTATGAATTCAGCCTCTGTTGAAGATAGAGCTACTATCGGTTGTTTTCGAGAGCACCATGCTATCGGAGCTCCATTAAAGAAGCAAACAAAACCAGTAGTGCTTCGACGTGTTGTTACATCATTTGCATAATCGCTGTCTGAATACACTGTTAAAGCATTTAGATCACCATTTACATTATAGGAGATCCCAAAATTTGCGGTTCCTTTTAAATACCTTAAACTACGTTTAACATTTACAACATCATTATAAGTAGGGTTTTCAGTGAAACGAGCTTCATAGTTAACAGCGTAACTTATGTCGGGTCGCGTTTTTGTACTCAAATATAACAAACTACCAATGGCCTCCCTATAAGGAAATTTACACTCGGTTTGCTTTACATCTGTATCACTACAGATATTGTTACAAATTGGCGTGTCCGCCGATTTACATTCAGTCATATTAAATTTGGTAAGAATTTCTTTTGTGTAATTACTTTGAGATAAATGAATTCCATTGTTTCTATTTATTTCAATACCAATAAAAGTTTTGGATTTTGTTCAGTTATCTCAAATAATTTCTCAAGATCTCTCAAAATTGAATTTAATTCATTTTCATCCTGCCCAAAGAGAATTCCATCATCTACATATATCGCTAAATACACCGAATTTTTTCATTTTTAAAAATACATGACTCCGTTTTTAATGGTACTAAACCTATTTTTAATAAAGAATTACTTAATGTTTGATTCCATCTCAGAGGGGCTTGTTTGAGACCATACAAGCTTTTATTCAGTTTACAAATCATTCCGTCTCTTTGTTCAAATCCCTCTGGGATGTACATAAACACTTTTTGTCCAATTTTCCGTATAAGAAAGCGGTTTTTACATCGAATATTTTAATCGCAAAATTTTTCGAAGATGCAATTGCTAACAACACGCGAAGAGACGTCATATTTACGACAGGGCTATACGTTTCATCAAAATCTACTCCTTTTACTTGTTGAAATCCTCTTACTACTAAACGCGCTTTATAAATACCGCTATCTTTGATTTTAAACACCCATTTGCTTGTTAAAATTTTATGACCTTCAGCATCGTCATATTTTACAATTTCCCAAGTTTTATTTTTACAAAGAGAATATTTTTCTTCGTTTATGGCTTCCAACCATTTGCTTTTATCACTACCAGATATAACATCATTAAATGTGAGCATAGCAACGTCATCATCTAATGATGTCATTCGAAGACGATCTGGCTGTCGAATCTGACCACGATTTCTCAATTTATAAGAATGTTTAACATTTGGAACATCTAATTCTGTTGGAGAAATGTAATCATCAGATTCGTTACAGTTATTCGTACAATGCTCATCCATTGGTTTATGATTGAACCAATCTAAATTAACATTAACGACTTTTTCTGTTTTCTGACGTTTCTAAAAATTTAACGTCCCGTGAAATAATTATTTTTCGTCTTGACTCATCCCACAATCTAAAACCATTGGAAGCATATCCGACAAATTTTACTTTAACTGAACGCTCATCTAATTTCCTGATATAATTAAGCTTTTTTGCAAACGCGTCAGAACCAAAAATTTTTAATTTACTTAAATCAGGCCTCGATTTTGTCCAAAGCTCTATGGGAGTAACGCTTCGAGTAGCAGAAGGACTTCTATTTGTCACATAACATGCTACTAGAATTGCCTCGCCCCACATCTCATTTTTCATTCCAGAATCAAACAAAAAAGCTCTCATTTTTTCACACAACGTTCTATTTAATCTTTCGGCTTTTCCGTTTAATTGAGGACTATATGGCACAGTATAATCAATTACTATGCCTTTAATTTTACACCACTCATTTAATGGTAAATACTCGCGACCATTATCACATTTTAGTTTTACTATTTTTTTATCTTTTAAGTTTTCTACACGATTGATGTAGCTTTTTACTATATCTGAAACTTCCGACTTATTTTTAATGAGACGAACTTCACAATAACCCGAATAGTCATCTAAAAATGAAACAAAATATTTTTTACCGTCGTAAGTTTCAGTATCAAATGGACCACATACGTCCGAATGTACAATTTCAATTTCTCTACTAGCTTTAGGAAGCTCACCGCTAAAAGGGCTTCTCGCGAGCTTAGCTTTTATACAAACTTCACATAGAAAATTTTCACATTCTTTATCGCTGAAATTTAATCCGTATGAAATGTTTTTTAAATTTTTAGATTATTTATACCCAAATGACCTAATTTTCTATGCCAAGTTTTTACATCTACCAGGAGAGCTGACTCTTGGTTAGCATTACCGAGATCTACTACATATAGGCCATTGGTTTTTATTACCTGTTAAAATGCGTTGATTTTCTTTAAATATTACGACCTCATCTTTATTAAATGTTACTGTGCCACCGTTTTCAGTAACGCGATTTACCGATAATAAGTTACTACTTAACTCTGGTACGAAAGCAACGTCATTCAGATTACATTTATCTGCTACAATATTTCCAACAACTTGTCCGTCCATTTTGTCATTATTTGCGATTGTGATAGAAGTAACTTGTGATTTTATATCGGTTAACACTGCTTTCGTATTTGTCATATGACAGCTCGCTCCACTATCAACAACAAATTTCGAACCTGAAACACAATTATTTGATAAAAATGCAACATTACTATTATTAGTTTTAATCTTATTTCTAAAGAAACAATTTTTCTCTAAATGATTAGATTTCTTACAAATACCGCAAGCGAGATTGTTAAAACAATTTTGAGTAGTATGACTTCCATATTTTTGCATTTGCAACAATACTTTTGTTTTCTTTTACACTGTTGAGCAACGTGACCCATTTCATGACAAATATAGCATTTGTAATTTTTATAGTTATTATTTTCGCACGGATTTGATGTAGTTTTAAATGCAATACTTCCCTCTGTGACGTCAGCCGCTGATTTGGTTTCTTCGGTAGTCAAACGGGCAATCATGTTCGTCAGGGTTCTCTCATCCTTATTAGCCGATTCCCAAGCGCTGGCAAAGTGTTTGTAATTATCTGGTAAAACGGATAACACTTTTGCGATGATCATCGATTCTGTTATGCTTTCTTCTAATGTATTTAATCGAAAGGATATGTTTTGTAACTCTGCAACATTTTCCGCTACGGATATAGAATTATTAAATTTAAAATTGTAGAACTTTGTTAGTAGGGAACACTTCTGTTGATCACTATCACGCTCAAACAACGTTTTTAATTTATTGTACATTTGCATCGCATTTTCACATGTCATTAAATGAATTAGAACACTTTTATCTACCGTTACTACAATATATTTTGAACTCGAGCATCAAATTTTTGCCATTCCGCAACTTTTTATCTTCCTTTTCTTTTACGAATGTACCATCTACGATACCATACAAACCGACACTTTTCAATAAGATATCAATTTGAAATTTCCAAAGTTGATAACTTTCAACGTCTTTAAGTTTTTCAATAGCAGATAATTCATTCTCCGACATTTTTATATTTGTATTTTTATCGATAATTTTTTTTTAAATTTTACTTGTTTTTATTTTATAATTTTTACGAACCACGCTCTGCTACCATGTTGAGGTAGGATCACGAAAGATAAACTACTACTGTACTTTACAATTTTTAATATAAACTTAAACACCTTTCGTATTTGAACATAAAACGTTACTCACATTTTTAAAAGGTTTAACAACTTAAAATAATTTGTTATCATACTCCGAATTTGGTCGAGCAGAACCGAAATGAATTTTAAAGTTTTACAAAATTAAATAAAACATTCTTACAACTAACACATTGCAACCTAAAACAGAATTATGAATGAGGTATTTTGTATACCATAATAAAAATCGAACTTGAATGTACTTTTATCAACACATATTGATTGAATGATTATTTAGCAATATACCCTTCCGACTTTCTTTTTAGGAATGCACATAATTTTCGATATGTGGATATAACGTTTTCTTTTTTTTTTGTATTCTTTCACCACGCCGTGAAACTTTTATATGTAATTTCATATTTTTCTCTTGATGTTTCAGGAAGTAGATTCTAACTAAATTGTTTCCTTTTTTGTCTAATTTCTGGTGGAGTACTTTATATGTCACTATCACTAGAACCTTTAATAATATGTATTTTGAAAGAATTAAGTGCACGGTAATAAATTTATTTTGGAAGAATTTCAACTTTAAATTGACAGCTTTCTTACTAACGGTTGCCTAGTAATGTTGTGGAAAATACTGAATAAGGCACCTAAGTTTTTTTGGAATAGAGCTCCTATTATTTCTAAAACGGTACGGAAACAATTTTTGCAGATGCCAAATGTCACTTTTACCACAGTTTTTTAAACTATGAGAAATTGTCACTTCTTGTACTAATTTTATAGTAAAATGGTAAAATTTGTGTTTTTTTTAGAACTCGTAGTACACTGGTTCGCAACAAACCAGATTCGACAGCCATTTGTCTTGTACTTTTCTTGAGATTCTTCTTTACCCAATAGTGCCACTTTCTGACTGGACATTCTACGTTCCTCTTCTTGTTGTCTACCGACCGATTTAAAACTTTTTTTAAATTATAAATAAATTTTAAAAAAATTTACTGCGCTAAAATCGGGCAAGCGAAATCTTTCAAATGAGATATCACTCGACGTATCATACCTATTCAGATTTTAGTGGTTGTTTTCATAGCGCGATGGAGTGATATAGTGTAAGGGTAAAACTTAAGCCAAAAGCTGCCCCCTTCAAATTAAAGTTGACCGGTTTTTGAATAAATCCAAAAATATTCTAGTTAGCCACAAACTCCCCTGTTACGTTTTCGTCTATGTAGAAGGCATTATTTGGAATGTGTTGATGTTCTTGAGGTATTGGAGAATCACTGGCTATAATAACAATTAAATGAAATTTTTTTTCCTTATGGGCGATCTCAATATTGACTTTTTGGAATATGATACAGAGAATGCTCTACCTAGAGGATGTAAACAAGTTATTAATAAATCTTCACGAGTCACACCAAATACCTCTACATTAATTGATTAACAATACTAACTCCAATCGAAAACATCATTCCATTATACATTCAGAGATTTTAGTTATTTTAAACATAATTACTTTGACGCTTACTTGAAATCACTCCCATGGCAAAATATTTATTTTTTAATAGTAACATAATTACTATTTAAAGTAAACGCACAGATGTGAGAATCTAAATCTTCATTCTCCTGGTTGACCGACAACCTTCAGTTGATGATGTATCATTGGAGAGAGAAGACTTGTTAAAATTTAAAAAAAAACGAAAATATACAGACTGACATTATTGCACAGTATGGCCATAGTAAAGTCTGCATTTTATGGTTGGTATTTCTTTTAGATCAACTTCAGGTACTCACAGTAAAAAAACTGAGGCTGCAACTCGAGAAGCAATATTTTCGTATCAAGGAAGTGCAAAATATGTTTTGCTTTATGGGGTTGGAATCAACGACTTCATCGCAATTGAACGGCAAACCCGTGTTTTTAATTCTTCCTTTCTGTTTAATCTCCCCACCATTTATGACAATTAAAACATTTCAATTTGGTTGATGAGATTGGGATCCATCTTTTGGAGAAATGTATGTATTGGTAATGTAGATGTGGAAAATCAAATAAAAACAAATTTTACAAAGATGACAAATTTGTAATTTCATCGTCGAAACTAGTAAAGTTTTTTTCTGTTTATGTTATTAAAGTATTAATCCGAGACTAAAAGCTTATTTTTATTTGATTTTTCACATAAATCATTATAGTTTTCAATTGGGTCTGAATACAATGTTTTCTTTTACTTCTAATTTTGTTTTTACAATATATGTAATTGTTTTGTTATTGTATAGAATTATTTTAATTAACGCTAACATGGAAACAATGTACAATTTGCGGTTTGGTGAAAATGAAAATTGACCAAAAATAGTAAGTCACGTAATACGCATTATCTGTAAAATTTAAATTTCTTTTCAAAAAAAAATGCAAAACTTGCATTATTTTTCAAGATTCCTCATAATTTTGTTAGGAAAAGTATTTCTAAGTGCTATTTTTAACACATATGCAAAATTTCAGGTTCATAAGATAATTTAGATTTTGTATCCATTTTTTTGGAAATTACAAAGAGCAAAGAGAATAGTATATTTCAAACTAAGATAAGAAAGTGATATATTGCCCAAGTTCTGCAATAGCACTTTTTTACCACAGTTTGAATACAATTTTTTTCCCAGCCAATTACATTCAACATAATTTAAAGTATAAATTGCAAAAATGGAATTACTAAATAAGAATTTTGTTTTTTTGCAAACTATATTAATAGTAAGCTCCTGTGAAATATTTTACAAAACTGTCAATTTTTTGTCGTTTTTACAAATTATATAACTGATTAATTAATAAAGTTTAATCATATTTCCAATTAAAGATTTATCGTAGTACAAAAAATGTCCAAATATACAGAAGATAATAATGATCTACCATGCATACCACCGGAAATTCGTTCTGCTGCACTTGCCACTGTTAGTAATTCATTACCTGAAAAATCAAGAGACCGATATAATAAAGCATATAATGACTTTAAGCAATGGTGTAGTACCAAAAACGTAACAAAAGTTAGTGAAAACGTAGTGTTAGTTTATTTCGAAGAGTTGTCAAAACAACATAAATCCTCAACACTTTGGTCAATTTATTCCATGGTGAAAGCAACATTGAATTTGAGAGATAATATTGATATTTCAAAATACCCAAAACTATTGTCGTTTTAAAACGACAGAACGTAGGATATGTTCCTAAAAATCTGCAGTGCTCGATATTAGTCAAGTAAATCGTTTTCTCACAGAAGCGAGAGATGCAGAATTTATAGCCCTAAAAGTAAGTAGATGTACGCCAAACATTTATTTAAAAAAATACTCACCAAACAGTTTATATAGATTACTTTTATATACCCATATTGTAATTCTAGGTTGCTCTAATCATGGGCGTAGCAGGCGCTTGCAGAACCGATGAACTAACTAAGATATCTATCCATGACTTAGAAATAAAAGATGACATCATTGTGGTAAATATTCCAGAAACAAAAACTGGAATTTCTAGAAAATTCATAATTGTTGAACCAAACTGGATTGATATTACCTTCTTATGAGACCTTCGGACCAATTACGTTTATTCCTAAGTGTTCGTAAGGGGCAAGTTACAAAGCAACCAATTGGGCATAATACCTTTGGTAGTATTCCTAAAAAAATTGCAGAATTTTTAAACTTAGAAAACCCTCATCTCTATACCGGTCATTGTTTTGGCAGAACCTCTGCCACTGCACTTGCATCACAAGGTGGTGGAGTATTAGACTTAAAGCGTCACGGAGGTTGGCGATCTTCTAACATCGCTGAAAGTTACGTGGAGGATTCCATAGAATCTAAAAGAAAAATTGCAAAAATGGTTCAGACGACAACTAAATTTCAACCTGAACCACACCAGTACATCCACATTCAACATTTACGAAGGTCATAATGAATTACTAAATTCCTCTACACAGTTGTATAAAACCCTGTTTCATCGTTGAACTGCTATCATTTGTTAATTCCATATGACATTTCATATAACGTCATCTAAACTTTTGATCTAAATATTTAATAGGTGTTCAGTTGTCACCTACAAATATCATTGTTTTTTCTTAACTTGTATTAATAACGCAAAAACGTAATCGCATTCCATTAATAATTTGTTGAGACCAATTTGGAATAAATATTTTTGAAAGGTATCACTTCCACCAGTAATTTATTTTAACTTTCATGTGGGAACGTTTTTATCAATCAATGCTCTTAATTTATCAGCTGTTGCAATTGCATTTCCAGTTGATTTTTCTAAGGGAAAAGTGTATACCCCAGCAGTTTTGTTTATCAAAGAACTCAATAACGCCTCTAACAATGTTTCTACTTTCGGAATGCACAATTTTATTCGATGAAGTATCCATGAACATAAACAACGACTGAACAATACAAATGTTAATTGCCTTCTGTAAAAGCCATTCAAAACATTAACAAAATGTACTTACAATTATAATACTATAATTTTTGAAGGTTATGTTACTAACTTGTACCACTTCTGCCAATTTTTAGTTCAATATCCTTTGACATTTTCCGGGGATCATGTTTGCTTTGGAATTTACTTTTCCTCCCTAGGTATGAAAAGTACTCCTCCCTCAAATGAGGTGTGTATGATTCAAATTTCAACCCGGCTGGGAAAAAAAATTTAATTCAACCTAAATAAAACTATTTAATCCAAACACATTTTGGTCTTTTCTATAAAAATTTGAAAACTAGAGTTTTATTCATGTTGAATTAAATTTGACTTTGCGATTTAAGAGGTAAAAACTTAAGTTATTTTACGCAGCTGTAATTTTAAACAGGAGCTAAAAATCGGATTTAGAAATTTTATTTCAAATAACTTTTTTGATAAATAATTTGACTTTAGGATTTTATTTTAAATTACAATTTGACAGATAATGCCTATCACGCATTTATAATTTTTTTGGGCAAATTTCATCTTGATCAAAGCTACATACGGTTGAAATTAATAATCTTTAATAAGCTTTTTTATGATATTTAAATTTTTTTCCCTAAAAAGTTTTTTTCGGTTCAGGGGGATGTGTGTCACGAAATGTTTAAGTATAAACATTTTTAGAAATGGAAAACTTTTGGTTTTAATCCAAAATTTTTAATTTCTTATCAACTTATCCTTATCTTTTATAATTAAATTAAGAGAAAGTTTAATTATGTTGTAGTTGTTTAAGGGATGTATAGGTATTGAATATTTATAATGATAAATACGACATTAGTCGCCGTTGACAAAATATTGCTCAATATTTAATATGAAAATTTAATGTGTGAGCCAATGTACTTTTCAAAACGATCACTAATATCTTAATTGTTTTTATATACCAAACATTTCTAGAGATAATAATAATAATAATAATAATAATAATAATAATAA
Source organism: Abscondita cerata (assembly GCA_030710515.1). Classification (NCBI taxonomy): domain Eukaryota; kingdom Metazoa; phylum Arthropoda; class Insecta; order Coleoptera; family Lampyridae; genus Abscondita; species Abscondita cerata. The sequence goes on from JALBCR010002892.1 coordinate 51,594, forward strand.
TAAACGTCTTTATTTATCTCAAGGCGAAGTTCAGCTTAGTGGCAAAAATAACCACTATCTGATCTACCACTTAAACCTTGATTTAAAAGAGATAATGAACAAATTAACATTACATTCTACTTATACATATTATACTACAAAAAAAATTGATTTCAGTTTGCAATAAAAAAAAAGAAAGGAATATTGAATGATTTTTGTAACGATTACAATTGCTTTCGTAATTTAACATTTCTTTGTTTTACTTTTCAAGAAATTGTCGTTGTATAGTAGTTTGTTGCTTCTGATTGCAATCAATAGTCGGAAAGAAAAAAAGTGATAAAACGTCTTTAGTTTTTTCTCAAATTCTATAAAAGCAGAGATGGAAAATATTTATTATTATTAATGATTGATATGACTTTGGGTTTCAGGTATTCTGACGATTTCAGTTACATTATTAATCAAAATATTAAAGTATTCAGTTTGCTACGACAATGCAATTTGAATTCCTAGTAAGTTTTAGTTTGTATTCATATTTTGTAATCCATCGATAGTAGTATTCCAAAATACCTACACAAAAAATTTCTTTCTACTATAACCTATATGTACGTACGGTTATATTAAATCTGAGTAAATAAATATGATTAATTGCATGTTCAGTTTCATAAATATTTAATATTTACACCACCCAAAAGCTTTATGTAATCGTGTAATAAAATCAAAAATGTACTAACAAGGGTATTTTATTAAATATTTGTCAAACTAAGGGGTAATATGAGGACAATAATAGTGGATAGATAATACTTGAAGTATTCGGCTTTGTTATGATATTATGAATTGCATTCGAAATTCACCGTAAAATGTTCTCTAAAGGTGCGCTCGAGGATTATGGGCGGATATTTCAGCCCATTGACAAAATGTTCTTCATAAATAAAAAGCAATTTATCAACGCCTGTCAATTTACATCGTCCCTAGAGATGTGTTCTTGAACTATAAAAAAAATCGAAAATAAACAGTTTTTAATTAAAAAATTTTAATTAAGAACTTAATTACAATAAAGCAAATTTTTAATGAGAAGAATCGGAACGTTTAATTTACAATAACAACATAAAAAAAAACAAATTAATTTTATTTATAGACACAACAGAATGAATGCCTGATTTAATATCGTATGCATTGTTTAAAATTAAAATAAGTTTTCTTTTGCAATTCAACACATTTTCTTTGAAAACGTGGTACCCATCTCTAAGATTTAGTTATGGTTGAGTAATAATAACATTTGAGCAACAAATAACGACGTGTCGGAGAAAAACGACTTTGATTATTCATAGTAAAGAGCAAGATGTGTTATTGTTATTTTTTCCACTTGAGTAAATGATTTTAGCATTGTAACACTTCATTCATAAGAGCGGCACTTACTCTGAAAAGGAGAATAATAGCGTAACACAAAATTTAGAATTCTATTCACTAAAGCTGAAAAGTTAAAACCTAGTATGCTTCATAAATTTTTTATTTAAGTAAGACTCCGTTTATTTATTTATCATAGAATCATAGAATATAGGTAATCGTTTAAACTTAATATAGGTACTTTTTTTGATATCAGTACCTGCATATCAATTAAAAATTGCATTTTGCTATCGCTTCATTATATCACGTTTCAAACATAATATAAGGAGGTCAAAGAATTATCTAATGCAAAACTGTTGAGATAAAATAAAGTGTGTTCAGCGATGCTGAAGTATATACCTGACCCGAACAATTCACGTAAGTGTTTCATCATAATCCATTGAAAATTTTGACAAGATCGTAGCGATTTGTCATGGTTTGTCATTGTAATTAAATATGTGCACTCTACTGATTATAACAGTATGCTATTGATATAAAATTGTGCATGAATAAAATGACAGATTAACTATAAGTACGTGTACGTGAAATGTTATTCCATGAATAATCTAATTCTGTCAGATACAACCTAAGAAAGGCCAAGTAGGTCGCTTCTGGATTTATTTTTGTGATTTGATCAACTAACATTAATGATGAACATTTAATTGTAGCTAATACATGTACAGTGAAATCTCCCTTGGACGGACACCAACGGGACCAACTAAAAGTGTCCGTTCAAGAGGGGTGTCCGCCTACAAGAAATACAACGCAAATCTGGGACATTAGGAAGGTATACGAGGATGTATTGATATCTAGTTAGCCTAGACCAGTTCCTTGCATAAACAAAATATTGCGTTACCATAGCAACGAACAATAACTTATTAGAAGTGTCAGTGTAAACTTTGACGTCAAAAGTAAACCAGAGTCACGCAATAAATTAAATGAAAAAAGAATTCCACCGAAATTGGAGTATCGAGCCATCATCAAGTACCTGTATTTAAAAGGGTTAAGAGGTAAGCAGATTTACGAAGTTATGCTTAATACCCTTGGTGATCAATGTCCTTCGTATGCGACCGTCAAAAATTGGAATGCAAGCTTCAAAAGAGGTAAATTTTCCATTGAAGATGATGACCGATCGGGAAGGCCAGTTTCTGTGTCAGTCCCCGAAAATATCGATGCAGTTCATGACATGATTTTATCAGATCGTCGAATTGGGCTAAAACGGATATCTGAAGCACTGAATATTTCATACGAACGCGTTCATCATATGATTTACGTCAATTTGGACATGAGAAAAATTGCTGCAAAATGGATCCCCAAATGTTTGAATGTTGACCAAAAGCGTGCAAGGGTAGAAGCATCGCGTTCGATCTGTGCTTGATTTGAAAACGATGTAGACTTCTTAAACCGAATTGTTACTATGGATGAGACTTGGGTACATTTCTACGATCCAGAAACAAAGCAACAATCGATGGAATGGCGACACTCTGGTTCTCCAAGACCTAAGAAGTTTCGTGTCCAAAATCTGCTGGAAAAGTTCTTGCTTCAGTTTTTGGGATTGCCATGGAGTAATCATAATTGATTTTTGGATAAGGGTAGAACAATAACTGCAGATTACTATTCGACATTACTGACCACTCTACGTGAAAATATTAAAGAGAAAAGACGCGGAAAGCTATCCAAAGGTGTTTTGTTTTTGAAGGACAACACCGCTTCACACAAATCTTATGTTGCCATGCAAAAAATTCGTGATTTAGGGTTTGAATTACTAGAACACCCCCCTTATTCGCCCGATTTTGCTCCGTCCGACTATCACCTTTTTCCTCAACTGAAAAAAAGTTTAAAAGGTCGTACATTTTCTTCCAACAAGGAGGTAATAGAAGCTGTGGAGGTTTGGTTTGCAAAGCAAGAAGAAACATTTTTTTTGAAAGGTCTAGAGACGTTGCAGGTTCGCTGTAATAAATGTATCCAATTAAGAGGAGAATATGCAAAGTAATAAAATATTTTGACATTGAAATTTTGTTTGGTTCTATAGTAGGCTCAGAATTTTCAATATATCCTCGTATGTATGCAAATGCTCTTAAAATGAACAAAAACTTGAGAAGAAGAGGTTTGTTTCGTTTAAATAGATATAAAATATAATATAATATTATATATTTAATATGTATAAGTAATAAATAGTAATACAAAACAATGAACTTTAAGGACGCAAAAATTCATATATTGTCGTTTGTCTGCTCATTTTCTTCAAAATGGCGTCTTGAAATCTTATTTCCAATTTAGAAAGAAGCTCTAAAGACTCTGTATCTCCGTGATTTTCGACAAAACTTTTGAGCTGTTTGGTCAGGATCATAGCTTTACCATAATTTATCATACGTTCTGTTGGTAATGGAACCTTATCAACATCAGAATCTTCGGAAAGTTGTTGTATTTCAACTGAATTTGCAATTTCTCGTCCTGGATCTGGATCTTCAACATACATACTTTCACCTACGTTTAATAAATCATTGAAGTTTTCATTATCCTCCAGTTTCAATAAATTTTTGTTTTTCAGGATATCTGTGAGTACTTTAAATGGTAAGTCATCTTCTCGGTCAAATGAATCAGCCTCAGTTAACTGGTCTTCCCTTAGCATATTTTGAAACTTGAATCCTGCTTTGCGGAAGCAATTTTGAACTGTTTCTTTGGTTACCTGGCCCTAAGCGGTTTTTGCCAAATAAACTGCCTCCAATGGCGTGATTTTCTTTATTAACTCAAAAGCTGTGCCCGCGGTTTCAATGTTTACCAACAAGTGATCTTTTGGATGAGATCCCGCATTGTCTAAAAATAACAAAGTGTTTCTCTTTTCTTTAATCATTTTTAATCTAGGTCTTGCAACCACTCTGTCGTAATTTGCCCTGTCATCCAAGCTTTCTTATTGTGTTTCCAAGTCACAGGCAGGTTATTTATGTAAATGTTTTTAAAAGCTCTGGGTTTAGCTTACTTACCAATCACTAGGAGTTTTTCTTTCTCACCTGCCATATTTGCACAATGCAAAATTTGGGATACTTTCCCCCAACACATTTCTCCTTCTTCAGTGTCAGCGTTTTGTCTGGTAGAGCCCTAAAATACAGACCTGTCTCATCGGCATCATAGATGTCTCTTCAGCATTAACTGAAGCACCTTCGCCCGAAATCGCTTTAAAACTTATGTTGTGACGTATTCTGAATTTATTGAACCAACCAGAAGAAGCACGGGATGTAGAATGTTCCAAAGAATCGGCTATTTTTTTTTGACTTGCATTGTATTAGCGGACTTAAAGAAAACTTGAAGATAAGATTTTGCGTTTTTGTCATGACAAACCTATTGATTATAATTTTACTGTTTTCAATACGTACATATTTCAGAATTATGGATGTAATATGAAAAGAACATTAACACATTACAGTACAAGAAACAAGAAAACCTTGTCTAAAAAGATCATATGCATACCTGTCAAGGGAATCTCCTTATGACGAGCTGCTATGAACCATGCATAACATAATTTATCTATCTTCGAACCATCACCCGTCAAAAAGCTTCTTTTTTCACTCAACTTGCTGTTCGACATCCATTTGTTTAGAAGGATTTCTTTATGTTTAATTATATCTGCAGATTGTGTCTTTCCAATATTAAATGGCTTGGATAAGTTCCTTACACTCAACTTCTCCTTATTGTGAACTTCAACAATCTCAACTTTTTGTTTAAGAGTGAGAATTTTTCTATTTGAAGCCATTTCTACAATGAATGTGCCGTGCCGCCCAGGTGCCTTACCTGCATACACGTGTATCCAAACAATGAGAACGGTAAATCACTGACTAACTGCAGGAAGTTCGTAATTCACGCCAGATAGGAATTCGCGACATAGGCTGCGGCTGCGTTTGTACCGAAACAACAGTCAGTGAATTCCGGTTCACTCTAAAGGCCTAGCAACGCAACGCGATAGAGAAATGCAATAGCGATACTCCCGACAGATAAATAAAATAACGAGTCTGTTTTTATTTGGTTTTTAGTCCGGTTAGGAGAACATTTCTTCGTGTCCGCGTCCGTTCAAAAGAATGTCCGTCCAAGAGAGAGTTGATACAATGCAAAGTATATGAGAGTCGGGCGAGACCATGAGAAACTGTTCGTTTAAGGGAGGTGTTCGTGTAATAGAGGTGTCTGCGAAGGGGAATTTCACTGTATATCAGTTTTACATTATTCTTTGTAAAACTAGTAGTAGTTCTTTTAAGTTAAAGAGCCATTTTTTCTAATGGAAATACTTTGAAACCTAGCGTCTTTCAAGAAAAATGTATATACCGATTTATTACGCAGATCATTTTATTCCTGATCAGAAAATTATTGGAAGACTTCAAAACAAACAAAAGTTCTCTTTTTGACACTAGCTATGGATCCACAAAAGAAATAGTCTTTGAAATCCTTGGAATCGATTTGAGTGCAGTCTGCCAAAGAGAAAGAGTTAAAAAAGAAGAAATTATACCAGCGAGGAATTGTTATTTTCACTATCAGTAAAAAACTATAATACATTTAAAATATGAAAGAAGCAGATTAAGTTTACCTCTGAAACAAAAGCAAATCTTATGTTACACTTTAGTAACATGTAATGGCAACAAACTAGATATAGATATTTATTGTAAGGGCACTAACACACACTCTCTCTCTCTCTATCTTAGCATTTTGTATTCCAGCTTTGGACATAGGCCTCCTCTAAAATCTTCCATTGTTTTCTATTCTGTGTTGTCCGCATCCATCCTAAACCTCCTGTTCTTTTATTATCGTCGACCCATCGAATCTGTGGTTTTCCTCGATTTCTTTTTGGTACCAGGGCTTCAATTTACTTATTGCGTTATTCCATCTACCATCCGTGTATCTATCGTTGTGCCCTGCCCATTTCCATTTGAGGCGAGCCATTTTTTTAGTGTTTTTTCTTCTTTTTGTTCTTGTATATTTGTTATAATTTTCGTTTTGTTTTTGTTTATTTTTAGTCCTACGGCTTCTGATTTATCATTTAGTTGTTGCAACATTATTTGTATGTCTTGTTAGTTATTGGTTATCAACATCAGTCGTCCGCGTATCTCAAGTTATTTAACTAATAGTTCTTTGTTTATGGTCACTTCCTTCCCCGTCCATTGCAGTTCTTCAAATATGCCCCCTAAAACTAAGGTAATTAATTAATTAATCAGGCGCTTAAATTCAAAACTCGAATCCATTCAACCAATTTTAGGGAAATGCCAAAAAACGTCTCGTCTATTTTTTGGTCACCAATAAAAGCTAACGCCATTAATTTTGTTCGATAACATATAACTAAAAAGTATGTCTTAAAAAAATCTGTGATATCCTATTTTGTTGGTATTTGAGATTAAATTTTGGAGTTGTCAAGAGTTTTGAAATTATAGTAATCCTGCGCTTTCCTACGCCTATTCACTTGGACCGCAAGCGGTCCCACTTGTTGGCTGTCGCCCGGGCGAGCTCCAGCGCCGCAGAGCAGCCTGACCAGGCTTCCACGTAACAACCCTCCTCTAATACGCCATACCACAGCCACTACGAATCCAACCCTGGTCGACGGGGGTCAGTAGCTAGATACCGACCCCGGCTTGGCTGTCGACAACCCGTAATTCCGACAAGTCTCGGATCGGACAGTACTTTAGCCCTATCTGGAAATAGGTCCGACCTGTACCCGGCCAGCCGACAAGAGGCCACCTCCCCTAGCGCTAGTACAATTACCCCTTTGCTAGTTGGAAACTCAAGAACGCGACGATGCTTCAGCTACAGAGGGCTGTTTCTTGGAACCACGACGAGCCGGGCCCAATACACAGGCACACTCGATGAGGCAGAGCGCCCATCTAAAACAAGGCCCCACGCGCATGGATTGAACGTAAGTGAGCCGTCAAGGAGCCCCGGGCTTTCCCAAGATCAGGCCATCTGGACCCAACGTCCTGCATGTTAGCACGCAGTCCGAGGCTCAACAGCCTTTCCTGAGTCCACCACGGACGGACAGCCCAGCTCTATCCGCAACCATCTGCAGTCACCGACGTTTAGGTGCCGGAAGGGCTACAGGAGCTGCGTATAGAGATCCGGGCATGAAGTTTGCAACTGCGCCTCGATTGTTTTGGTCCAGTTATGCTTGACCTCGATGGGTCGCCAGCTTCTAATAGCTTCATCCTAAAGTTGTGCGCCACTAGGACCACAGCGCCTAGGTCAACAACTCTAGATCAGATGCTCGAGTGAGCATCTAGTCGCCAGAACAGAGACGAGGATCATCGAGCCCCTCGTACTCGAAGTCCTCCTCTGTCTGTCGCCAGTGTTTCTAGCGTCGGGCATAGCCCTTGTTCCCTCTGGAAATGCAATAGTATAACGGCAATCGAGCGACCAATGCCTTCGTTTCTTATACTTTGCCAGTATGTAACTGAGTATAACACTCCTAGCCAACTCAACGCGCCAACCTGGCAATGCCAAGCCCTGTTTTGGAACCATCGGGTTCGAGGCGCACTCAGATCCGAACCAATAAAGTTCGGGTACTAAGCGCACACAGTCGAGTCCGTCTGATCCACTCCCAGCTGAATCCGGTAACGGTGCCATTACGGCAACACGTTAATACTCAAGTACTACCGGCATGTACTTGGTTTGATGTTGCGAAGCCGAAGCCACTCACTGAGCGGACGTGTGTAACGGCCATCCATCTCAGGGGTTGCCATCAACAACCCGATAGTATATAACCTCATTATATAGTGCCGTTATTATCTAACAAAGAGTCGCGAATGATTGGGCACTCGCGATCCCTCCACCTAAGATCCATAAGCGTGCTTTAACAATTACAATCATTAAACCACTGAACCCAGTACCTGGCTACTGTGGCCCAGAACACCTATCGCCAAACCGCAGGAGTCAAGGGTTCCTTTGCTAGGCCTACGCGAACGTGGATCCCGTCACCAGAACCGAGAGCCTTGCCATACGATCACCTGGGGCCCGGTCTTTGGGCGCGAACCAACCAGTGCAGGTTCTGGGCCAGTCAGTCAATTTGGCCGGGATCTATCTATGATAGATAGATCATGGCTGCCACGTCTCATAAGTCCATAGAACTCAGGTCATCACAGTCAGCACAGGTTCCGGTTACAGAACCTGATCCCAGAATATCAGATCAGCTGCATCAGCTTCAGCCGCGTGTGCCCGAACCGCCAGGACACCACTCGTGCTGTGGGAGTCAAGGACCTTCGCCCAGAGACTGCCCGCGTTGTAGCTCAGACTACTGACTACTTGCGATAGAATCCGACCCTCGAGGCCAAGGTCCACAGCCGAGCGAATGTTCAGCGCTCCGGGGATTACCACCGTGCCGTAGGCCGCAGCATCATATTCGTTCGTCCTGGTGCGCGTCTCGACACTAAGTTGCAACTTAGGCCGTCGCAACCAGCAAAAGTTTTAGTTAAGAATCGTGTTAAATTGAGAGTAGCCATGTTGTCATGAGATCGTGAGGTCACGAGGTCATGAAGGGAGGGAGTCCTGCAAAGGTCGTGCAGTCAAAAGTTCCCAAGCTTCAGGTCGTCGCTCCACGGAACTACTAGGTCTACCAGGACGATGTCTCACTCAGTTGCGGCACTGGGGACTTCGTTCACGGACATGGTGGGACTTGTCAAGATTGCACATCAACATTAGTGAAAATTCAGATGTTAACATAGTTAGGGTTCTAAAAAGTAAAAAAATACTAAAAAAGTACTAAACGCCGTTTATTAAATAATAATATAAACAAAACTTTTCGGTATTCTCGTCTTCAAGTTCTACTAGAGTTTGTTGGGTTGGTATTTTCCATTGCATTTGATCTGTCAAAGCATTTTTGAAAAGTGAGAGGGCTTCCACAGCTTGACAATCTTCTCCAAAATGTTTTAGTTATGCTAGTCTGCTTATCTTTTTTAATAAATATGTCAGCAACACATAGTATGATTCTCAGGTTTTTCCCCCTTTTTAATAAAATAAGGTTGGTTCCAGTATCATTCTTATAAAAAGTTTCACCTCTTACTAAGACGTTTTTAACATTATTATTTGTTTAGATGCCTGAAGTTGAAATTGCCATTGCACTGGTTGCTTTATGACGCTTCGAACTTTGGTTTTCCAGTCCATTATAGGTTCGTATACTCCAAGTTTATAGACAGTCCCCCATTTTTTCAAAATTCGAATGTACTGTTGTGGGTTTTTAATTTCAGGTGTCCTTTCAATGACCTTCTCGATTCGGCCAAAAAGTCTGTCCGGGGGGTATATAAAAATGTTTTGCCATTGCACTCAAAATTAGTCAGGGGATGGTAAACATCTGATGCTATCTCATTTGAACTCCTCTGGTGGTCTAATTGCAAAATAATAAAAATTTAATTACATGATAAAATAGGCGGATTGATCTAAGACTTTTTTGGCAATGTTAAGTTCTTTTGACAATCAAAGCTAAAAGTTTCTATTTCTGAATCATCTCATTTCAAAAAGTCATAGAAACTTTTTGCTCGTATTTTATGTACACGCTACTGAATTGTTAATTCATTTTTTGTGTTATCATCAACAGCCCTTTTAATTTTCTTATTGAAAAGTAAACACGTGGAACAGATATCAGTTTTAAGGGTACCAAATTCAACATTATATTTTCTGACAAAATAATATCTGAAAAATGATTCCTTTACTTCCAACTCGGTACCCACTGACTTATTGTACAATTTCGAAAGTTTTCTACTGGTAACTAAAACCTATTAAATGTTTTAAAGCGACAATAGTGTGACTCGACTCATTTTAGAGATTCCATAAAGTATTAATAGCTGCTCGTTTTACATCATTTCTTCTCTTTTGACGGTCTTCACCTTGGCGTTCTTTAGGCATTTCGTTGTGATCTTTATACTTCTCAAGCAAATTTAAGATTATGTCCTTCTTTACGCCTAAAATGTTCATATGGCTTTGCCTACAAACATTTATTAATAACCCATCTTTTATTATTATTTAACCTTATAAATTACTGTAATTGTTTTAGGCTTGTTGTTTTGTTCTGTTCGTTTTCTGTTGCTTTTTGGATTAGAACCACTGTAGGGCCTAAAAATAAAATTATCACGAGTAATTATGTCTGAAGTTTTATAAAAACAATAATGAAAGAATTTGATTGTGAATAATGAAGTACACTGTGTAAAGATTGTTGTTTACAAAATAACAAAAGAAAGCGACGGCTCTAGCGGAACAACCTAGAAAAAAAACTAAAGGGAATTCGGCTCGATGTAGCACACTAAATTAGTGGAGGATAAGAATATTTATAGAAAGAAATAAAACCGACCAACAGGAGATCAACAGGTTTTACTTAAAATCTAATATGCTAAATCGAACACAAACCAGAGAGAGAGACAAACAATTCAGTATAACAAATCTTAAAATATTAGGAGAATATGAAAGAAATAGAGAAACTGTCGCATATAGTTACGTGCCTTAGCAGCAGCCTCCCTTACAATAAATAAGGCTCGCAATTAATGGGTCGAATTTCAGGTAAGCTTTAGTTACGCTCTAGTTAAAATTATCATTCAAATTGAGAATTGGCTGCTATTAAGGCTATGCGTACACATTCACTTACACACGGCGATTTACACTATATCTAAACTAGAATGAAAGGGTAAGTACCTCCCGCAAACCCAAAAGGCCTTTTGTGTCCGCGAAAACTGCTCTAAATATAGCGCCCCAGCCCTTATTGAGCTGATTAAAAACAAACGTCCAGTTGAGGAGTGTACACCAATCAAAGTTACTTAAATATTAGCTATCGAGCCGTTTTATGTCATATGTACTTGAGCTTCATACGCATTATTATTATGAATAAGTGGCTTAAATACTAAAACTTAGCTGTAATCGACGAGTGTAGTTCCGAGAATGAAGATATTCTGCTAGCGACGGTATCGACAGTTCGGGGAAGTTAGATAGACTCAGGGATTCCTCTTAGGGGAGGTGTGCGGAGAATTGACTCCCTCGCTGGAAGTATGCAGTATAACCAACCTCTGTAGAAGTGGTATTCACCGGTGGCCTGCTGCTTAATTAATGCGAAACCGTGGTGTTGTCCTTTATTTATAGGGAAGGTTCTTAATCAGCCACTCCAACACCCTCAAGAGTTATCCAAGTACACAATGCGAACATAATGCCGAACGAAACGTGCTAAAAGCTTATGCAGCAAAATTAGAATTAATGCAAATAGGAAAGAAACCCAATATACTCACGGTGAATCTAGCCAGATTAAACTTAAACGCCAATTTCTATTGGAAATAGTGAAACCCACATTAAATAATTTTTAGAGAAAATTTCACTTCAGGAAAAATGCTAAAGATACCCGCTTGTATCAAACGAAAGAGAAAATGTCGGTTGTACGTCTTCAATATCCGGTCGTATTTTCCTCTCCGCCAATAGAAAATTAGCAACATGCGCGCCAAATACGACTTTCGTCGCAACATACTACTCGCGACACACGTTTTAAGACGGCTCACGACATACGTCCTAAATTTGGAGAAATAAAACCGTAACAGATGTAGGACTGGTACGATCTACCAGAATGCCCTCATGTTGGAAAAACTGGCAGGAATTTTGCAGTATATTTAAAAGTAATAACACTTTTATAAAAACTAGGTTTACAGGAAGGAATTAATGTTAGTCTTACTGATTACGTTCGGATATTTCCCGCTTTGATAGACTTGTTCTTACTCTTTTCCGAGATTTGTTGTTGTCAGCTGGATTTACAGACTTATGTAGTCCACTCATATTTTATTTATTCAATAATACACACTGGAATTACTTAAATAATAATAATTATTACCGAGTATATTTTCAATTATACAGAGTGTTCCACTTTTACGGACCACCTGTCAACTTTGACATTTTAAATAGAAACATATTTTTTTTTATTCTGAATCTACGTGAAAAACTATAGTAACTTTATGTATCTAATACTTTTTGAGATATCGATTTTTAAACATTTGATTGAGTCAATATCGGCCTTCAGATATTTCACGTTTTTTAGGTTATTCTTTGGAACATCAAATTCAGATTTTATTCATACTTAGGGCGCTAACGACTCTAACAGTCCACAATTTAAAAGTTGACATCGGTTATATAAGGTATGAGAAAAAAATGTCAAACTTTGAAAATGAATAAAACTTAATAAAATGAAATAAATAGAACACCCTATATATTTTTTACTACATTGATGTAGAATTAAATTCTCTACAATTCTGATGTACATGTTTGTCTACCAAAAATCCACTGTTGGCCGTGAAACTAGTTTTTATCAAAAATTATAATCGAAAAATTAAGTAGGCGCTGAAATGCAAACGTCAAAAGTTTATTTTTGTCACAGTTGTGTTAGTAATTGTCCAATCTATCACTATTTTATTATAACTTTGTATTGTTACTAATTATGAGTGAGTTTTCGACAGTATGGTTTATTCCACCGGAAAATCGAATTAAAGTTGGTTATTGGCAGCTCATAAAGCAGATAATATAGAACTACAACGTTACTCCCAAGCTGAGATTAAAAAAAACTACAATTGCCAACTACGCGAAAAATACTAGGAAACATGTTTGTACTGAAGAGGATATGCAATTTGACATCGTTATTGTTATCAGCAGAATCTTTGGAGTACGACAAATAGCAGATAACGTTGAAACTTTGAAGATTCCTGTAAAGAAAGTGATACAAAAAAACAAATTCAATTCATTGCGTACAACACCATATCAATATCTGACAAAAGCAGATTTTGAATGCTGACACGTTTATTAAGAATTCTTCTCATATTTGACATTTCCAGTTTAGTAATACAGTGTGTCCAAGATAAGGATGAACAGCATGAGGGTCCTCGGAAACCGTGAGAGATAGAGATTCGGTTAAATTTGGAAAAAGTTGCCCACTCGAGGGGTCAACATTTTGCTGTTGAGAAATTTGCTAAGTTCGGCTTGCTTCCGGAGATATTAGAAAAAAACCGAAATTTTACCATTTCGTTTTCATTATATTCTGAAGTTATTCGAAAAGTTACCAAAAAACTGAATGCACTTTGTCATTGCCAGTCTTTATTCTCTACAAGATGGCGTTCACGAGTTTTCACTACAACGTTTCGTTTTGAAGAAACCATCATCAACTTTATTTTTGTTATGGCATTCAAAAAAAGTACACTCCGTATAAGAAAGCATTTTTCATTACAAATTCAACGATGTACTACACAATATGGTTATTCGTGATTTTATTAAGAAAAAATAACGTTCCAGTAAATTTCTAATCTTTTGATCTAGTGTGCGCTGAATGAAACCATGGCAGCAAAAAATGAAGTCTATTGTTAGTTCTGACAGAATCAATTCATTCACCGCGCACTAGACCAAAAAGATTAGAAATTTAATAAGACGTTATTTTTTCTCAATAAAATCACGAATAACCATATTGTGTAGTACATCGTTGAATTCGTAATAAAAAATGCTTTCTTATACAAAGTGTACTTTTTTTGAAAGCCATAAGAAAAAATAAAGTTAATGATGGTTTCTTTGAAATGAAACGTTGTAGAAAAAATTCGTAAACGCCATCTTGTAGAACAAAGGGAGTGGCAATGACAAAGTGCATTCAGTTTTTAGGTAACTTTTGGAATAATTTCACAATATAATGAAAACGAAATGGCACATTTATGGATTTTTTCGAATATCTCCGAAAGTAAGCCGAACTCAGCGAGTTTCTCAACAGTAAAATGTCGATCCCTCAAGTGGTCAACTTTTTCCAAATTTAACCGCCACTGTATCTCTCACGGTTTCCGAGATTCCCATGCTGTACATCCTTATCTTGGACATACTGTATATTCCTTTCTGCTATTGAAAATAATCTGTTCAGCGATTTTGTTTTAATGTTGACGATCTATTTTATAATTTCCAGTTGTCAATAAAAACGTTTTGATAAAACGTGTATTTTTGATTAAAGAAAACTAGTTTCGTGGCTAACCCTTGAGTTTTGATAGACAGACATTAATAGAAAAGTTGTAGAGAATTTGATTCTACATTGATTTGGGAAAAAAAAGTATACAGAGCGTTCCATTTGATTTTATTAAGTTATTCATCATTTTCGATTACAGAGTTTGACATTTTCTTTCTCATACCCTGTACCAATGCCAACTTTTAAACCATGTACAGTTAAGATTGTTAGCGCCCTAAACATGAATAAAATTTGAGTTTGATATTTAAAATAATAAGCTAAAAACCTGAAATATCTGAAAGCCGATGTTGACCAATAAAGTGTTATAAATCGATATCTCAAAAAGTAAGACTCATTGCATAAAGTCACTATAGCTTTTCACGTAGATTCATAATAAAAAATATATGTTTCCATTTAAAATGTCATAGTTGACAACTGCTCCATAATAGTGGGACATCCTGTATAAATGAAAATAATTTTAAAATTTAGCTACTGAGGAACCTACAAGAATGGTGATTCCAAAACAAGATTTACGTTTTCATTTCCTACATTCCCACACCTACTTATCCTGAGATCCTCTCCTTTTAATCAAACAGGAAAAATTTTGAAAGTATTGCAAAAATTTTACCAGTTGATTAAATGTTTATACAATTAAAAAAGTGATTTTGGACAAAGCGTATCGAAACTGATTACAGTCCATGCGTTTGAGTTTTATATGTATATATAGGATAATTCTTTCATCAGAAAGACTCACTGAGGTCAATATGAAGTTAGTTTATATCAATTCTCGTAACACGCTGCCGGAAGTATAATACGAAGTATTAATTATCCACCTGACAGTAGTATCGAACGAAATTTGATCGTGGATCGGTAACAAAGTACCTTTTACGAAATTTTGAACACAAATTTTGAAACTTGCAAAATTCAATTCACACAAGCGCCTTGAAAGTTTGTTTATGCTTGTTCAGTTTTTAAGTGCATTTTATTTTTGATAATTTGGAAACAACTTGATATTAGAGTTTTTTTTTCTAATTTGGATTAGATTTTGGTAGAAATCGGTAAAACCAGAAAAACATTTTAGTGAATTGCATGTTTGTCTAGAATGTTTTAAAATGTATTCCCTGATCACAATTTTTCAAACAAACTTGTGTCTAATTTTTTGCACGGTGAAGTCATTTTTACAGCTTTACTGGTTTAACAATGTCACCCGTAAGTCATGTTTATAAATTACTAATTGGTAAAGTTTACTTACCGTTCAAGGGGGCGGTAAGAGAACAAAAAACACGCCCACCACCAGTAAGGAGCACTTACTGACCTTAATACTTAATATACTATATTTTGTTCCGTATCCAAACAAAGCAACGTCATGTATCAGAAGTACAGGTATGATTTTACACTGTTATGTATTTATGTTTTAATTTCAAATTTTAAACCCATTTAAACACGCCCTCCACCAGTAAGAAGCACTTACCGACCTTAATACTTAATATACTATTATTTTACCAAAATTTTGTAGAAACATAATAATATCTAATAAATGGAAAAAAAACACCAAAGTTTTGTAAATTATTAGCAGTAATTGTGTATGAAGCAGTAACTCGTATTCAGAATGTCTAAATTAGATCTTTAGTTAGTGTAATTATAGTAATTCGGGTACGTAAGATGTAATACAAATTTCCTTCTTAGTTTATTTGTCTTTATATATTATTTGTAAGTTTTCTTTTAAAATTAAATAACTGATTAACTTTTATGTACCATATTGTTGCGATAAAAATAGTATATTATACACCAAGGTTGTGAAGTCTGTCATTATTGCCTTAGTACCAGTGCGTAGACAATAGTGGACTTCACAACCATGGTGTATATACTATTTTTCCACTACTAGCCAAATTTAAGCCAAAAATAAAAATAAACATTTTTCTTGTAAAAATCAAGTAGCACAGGAATGCAAATAAATCAAAAACATTAAAAGCTACATACGTTGATAAACCAACTGCAACTGATTCACTAAACACTTGTGTGGCATATTTCACCTTCATTTTCTGAAAATTATTCGGAGTAATATGTAAATTAGTTGATTTAGAAACCAATCGCAGCGGTTTAGATTTGTCTGACATGTAGAAATTTTAATGTCTTTCCAAGACGCTTTTTGTTATTAAAGATTATATCGTATTTAATCAAGTTATTTTGCACCGACTTCAATAAATAGGGGACATCGAAGAAATAATAGATTTTTTTATCGTTTACGAGATGGTATGGTTTTTCCGGTGATATCTATTCTTTTAATTAGGTTCCGAAAATTTTACTACTGCCCTAACATTGGCACCGCATTGTAGTTGTAGCTTTTCTATGCAATTTAATACTACCGACTTCAATTTGTCACCTTTACATATCGTATTTGTAAAGATGTAGCACAAGGGTTGTTTAAATTTTGTATATATAACTCTAACCATGATCACGTAGCAGTTTGAGCTGGCAAAAAGTTTAAAATATAATTTTAGTGAAAATTGTTTGTATTCCTCTGTATATCTCCTGCTTCTTAGTCGTTTATTTTTTAAGTCCACTTGGGCTGTCACAATTTTTGCTCTGCTTTCGGGAAGTAATTGTTGGGAGATGTTAACTTCAATTGAAGTGCTTTCTTTTCACGTTGCAATTTAAGAATGTTCCTCCGTAATTTTCTTTACCTAAGAGTATTTGAGCAGCAAGCTTCAGTAGTTTTGTATAGCTAGAGATGTTAACGGGCATTTATTGCTTCGCCAATATACCTTGCATTATTTTAATATTAGGTTTCAGAAATTGACACTTGTAATTCATTTAGGAATGGCAAGTGTTCGCCACATACTTGTTAAGTTTTTAGAGTCGACATTTATGCAACAGATCGGACCTTCCAAATTCTGTTAACCATTCAAAACACCTACAACAAAATGTTTGTAATTTACTTAAAATTCTTCATGTAACTTAACTCGCCTGGTTAAATCTCCTTTGGGAAACCTGAAAAAACTGATTCTACCATCATATTTAATAAATAAATAAATTCAGGTTATGTATTTGCGGTTATGGGATGGGGGCGCGAATTTTAAACTAATGGCATTTTTTTATTCAAATAATTTTATCGTGTTAGGTAATTTTAAGCAGCAAATACGTTAAAGATAATCTCCTGGATATACAAAATTATGTTTCACTCGTTTTTGTTAAACAACTATTCTTAGATTCTCAAAAATTTGAATTTGTCCATTATTAACCTAGGTCAACAATAGAAAAATTATTGACCACTAATAGAGAAATTCAACTTCTCAGTTGGCTAGGAGACGCAATAATTGTCCACTTCACAGCTAGTAGTGGAAAAAAGTATTTTATATTTTCTAACAATTTGAAACTAATTTAAAATAGTGAGTAAATAGGTTTTTAAGTTTAAGTTTACACAATACCATAGGACATATATTCGAAATTGTCATGACGTGCGGCAATTTTACTAAATAAACCACAAAGAGGTTTCTAGCAAATTCAAACATTTGGAAAGGTCAATGTTTTACCATAGATGGTTCATCAATATTTATTTATTTATTTAATCGTATGGTACACTTAAAATATTGTATTGTGACGTAAGTGTTATGTATGGTGCCCCAGAAGGTCATTTACTTCAAAGTTTAGGAAAACCACTAAAACCTAAACATACCAACCCTTACCCACCCTAGTATTCACATGTAATAATATTAATTAAGTGTGTAATGTGATTGTGTTTTGTGAAATTGTGTTGTACATTTTTTTCTAATTATCCGGGAGGGTTTGATGACCAGGTCCGAAACCAATATATATATATATCACTATACCACTAACAAACAAATAATATTTAGAGTTGTAAATCGAACTTTTATTGCGAATGGAATTTGTGTATGACCCCGAAGTGGGAATGTGATAAATAATACGAGAAAGATAAATGCTTGCAGTTCGAATTGTGTACTATACTTTATATACGCTCACAAGTAAAATAAAGTTAAATACATGTAAGTAAGTAAATTTTTATAAAAAAATTAACATCAACTCTGATTGGACATGGATATCTTAATTTAAATTATTAGGTTTCTTGTAGTAATATAGTCTTCGTGAGAAGTCGGGTCATGTTCGGTCAATAAAACTTAATGTACTTTATTAAAAGCCCACGTTTAAATAATTTTGGGGACCATCGAAACGTAGGCTGAAAGTAGATTTCTATAAAAAAATTAACATCTTAATTTAAATTATTAGGTTTCTCCTGGTAATGTAGTCTTCGTGAAGAGTCAAGTAGTGATCTCTCAATGAAACTTAATCTACTTCATTGAAAGCCTATGTTTAAACCAGCTGGGTCCCATTCAAACGTAGGTTAGTAGATAGATTTCTATTAAAATTTTAACATTCACTCTATTTCAACATTTTAATTTAAATTATTAATGAAAATTGTAGCCAGGGGGCGTACTAAAGACTTAATGTACTTCATTGAAAGCCTACGTTTAGATAAACTGGGGTCCTTCAAAACATAAGCTAGTAAGTAAATTTCTATAAATAACTTAAAATCCACTCTGATTTTCTGAGGTTTTTCCTGGTAATGCAATCTTTGTGAGGAGTCAATGAAACTTAATGTACTTTATTGAAGTCTACGTTTCGACGAGCCCAACTTGTCTACATTATTAAGATTCTCCTGATAATGTAGTCTTCGTGAGTGACTCCACAAGTTTATTATGGCCGGTTGCATCAACACTATTTAAACTTAATCTATGCTTAAAAACAATTGTTGCTATGGTTTTAACAATTGCATCTAAGTTTTTAAGCTTTACTTAAGTTTAAGTCGTATTATAAGAGCATACAAGTTACACTTTCTGAATTACTGGCATAAGAACAGTTACAAAAATAAAATAGAATATGACTATTGCCCTCAAAAAATTTTAACCAATCCAGGATTATTTAAAATTTAGCCAATCAGGAAAGAATATGACTGAGTATTCGTTCACATGTGCAATACCCGGGTATTGTACATTGCAAATACTCAAAAATAAAATCTAAATAATAAACTATTTAAGATTTTATTAACTGAAATGACAATAGACAATTTTTGAATGAAACCATGCCATATTTTTCGGTTCTTTCATTGCTCTTCTTCACATGGCATCTTACCAATGATTTTCTGGTGATGTTCATGGTACAGTTTTAAATAACTGCTTATCGAACTTATGCTGTTGTAACAAGTTATTTTTGAAACCTGAATTTCAATCATTCCCACCTTTGTAAAGTTAGATACAACACTAGAAGGGTTCGAGTGATTGCTTATTTTGTATCAATTCTTATCTTTTCTGTAGCCTCATTCGTCCAAGTTGAAATCATATTTCTACCAAGAAGCATGTTTTTATAAAAACTGATATAGTTCTTATTTTTCCAAGAGGGGTTTGGTGTCAAAAGAACAGGCAATTGGTGGAAAAGTCTGTTAAAAAACATGAAATTCAAGCTATTTGTTAAGTTGACAATTACCTGACGGCACAACCATCTGGTGTCAGTTTATTTTTAATCAACTATTTTATTTCGGTTAAAGGGTGCGCTCCACCTTCATAAGGTTTGCCAAAAACAGGGTTATAGCGGATCATTGCCGCCGGTTCTCAAAAATTATTTAACTCATCTTGAAAATACTTAATTAGGCAATTGGTGGATTCTTCTCCTCGCCACGCTAGTTCCTACAAGACAATGTGATAGAATTTTTGTTGCAAATTCCATAATTCATAATTTTTTTTGTTGGTCACAAATTAACGCAGCAGCACTACTTTTTCAATACACACCTGCAGCTGCTTTATCTTCACTTCTTTCTCATGTCCTTGAAGGGATTGCAGCATTTTAGCAATTCTACTCCATTGGGATTCATGAATACTAAGGTGAGTAAGGGTTGGTATGTTTAGGTTTTACTGGTTTTCCTAAACCTTGAAGCAAATGCTTTGTTAAAACGAACAAATTCACAATTATACACGGTTTCGTTACTACACCATACAGGTTTATACTAATCTTTTGGTATAAAAAAATATTATAAAAAGTGTTGAAATTATGATTGAGTTATTATCGAAACTTAATAGTTCATTATAATTTATTAAGCTAAGATCATGTTTAAAATTAATTACTTTATATTTGCTAAAAACGCGTCTTTAAGTATATTCAACCGATTTCTTACCAAACCTTCCCAGCGTCTTAAAAAAACTATTTTATGATCAGATATTACTGTGCTGTTATATTTTATGTTCTTATTTACCTTTTATAATCTTTACAGACTTAATTTATATTATTACATATAAATACTAAAGTGGGTAAGGGTTGGCATGATTAGGTTTTAGTGGATTTCCTAAACCTTGAAGCAAATGCTTGCCAAGACAAACCAATCCACTATTGCATACGGTTTGGTCACCACACTATACAGGTTTATACTGTATTAATTACTTTGCTTATATCATAAGAATTGGTAAAAATAAACCTATGATAATATATCATTTAGTGAGGCATATTCAGAATTCGTTCTGACTGAATTAACATTAAAATCTCCACATACAATTAATTTAATATACGGTTTTGGTTTGTAAACTTTGGCAATAATATCATTCATTGAAGGTTAAGATCACCTGACGAAGAGCGATAACAATTAAATATAAAAAATTAGAATATTTTTAGCCTGAACCCATTTTAAACCACATATTTCAAAGTTTTTTTCTATACAAAATTTGGGGTGATTAAGATCAAATGACCCAGTTTTTAAATCAGATCTTACCTATACTACAACTCCACCCCCTTAATATATTTCTCTAGTAAAATATAATCTTAATTCATAATTAGCTATTTTGCAAGTTCCAATTGAATCCTCATTAGCCCACAGCTCATTAAAACATAAGAACTTAATGCTAAAATCCGTGATATCAATTTCCAAATAGCAGTTTTATAGACCGTAGATTAAAGAGTAAATAGTCACGATGTCGTTCTGGAGGAACGTAAAGGTTTTTGAAAAAACACAGTTTCTTGAGAAAGCATGTCATTGGTGGTATTTGCATTCTCAAACTTTGCTGGTGGTAAATTGTTTTCAATTGATAATTTGTTTATTATTGTATAACTTAATTTTAAAATTTGGCGTGTGTGGTTTTCGCTAACGTGTATTAATATTATTAGTATCTGTTGATCGTAGATTTAAATTTTAATACTGTGTTCATTAACATTCTGCGCATCTTCATTTTCCCAAATTTATTATAGTTATATTACCACTAAATATTTTTAGCTTTGTTACAGTTTCCTTGATAATTTTGTTCGCATTAAATATACGAAAGTTCGTCCAATAAGTACACTCATGAAATTTAAAACTTGGACACCACAATTTCTGTAAACAAAAGTTTGCACATTGTGAAGCGGGCTTAAGGGTATCATTTACAATTCTAACAGCAGGTAGTCTCAGCAGGGGTTATCTTATAGAAGGACTGTAGAATGAATCATTACACTAAGCACGTTTTAGAAAATAGGTAATTTACGTTGCTTACTTAATTTTTTCTTTAAAGAATATATTTGAAGGTATCGCTAATTAAACACCATAGCTCGATTAATTATCGAATCAAAATTTTGTTTAGGAAATGTTTACAAAATAAAATTAGAAATAATTTTGATTTAAAAAACGTCTACAAGCAATAACTTTTAAATTAAATCAAAAACTAAACATGGTTATTTGGGTTGACTGATTATTACTTATTTTTAAATAAATCTAACCTACTAATTATTGTAAGTTATTAAAAAAATCATTAAACTCTCTATTCATAATATTTAGTCCTTACAAAATGTATATTTTATGACGTTTCATTTTTTCTGTAGTTAATATAAAAGTGAAAATAAAAACTAAGGCAATTCTTATTGTCAACGTATATATTTAGTTTTTTGACAAGAATTTATTACATAATTATAATTAAGATACCAAGCTATAGTTTGAAATTAAATGAAAAGGTTCTTTTTTTTAATAAAGGTATTACTATATAAATAAATGGGTGTGACCTCCATTATTATTGATACATTCTTGGAGGCGTCTGCTCATTGACGCTATCAAGGTATCAATATAATTAATATTAATCGTTTCCCATGCGGTATCAATGGCTGCAATTAGTGCATTACGGTTTACTGGTATAAAATTTGGCCCTTGTTGTCTTCGGATAACAGCAAGTATTCGAGCCCAAACATTTTCGATAATGTTAACATCTGAGCTTTTTGCTGGCCAGGGTAACAGCTCCAAGTTATTTTCTCGTATCCAATTGCGCGCAACCCGCGAAGTATGAATAGGGGCGTTGTCCTTTAACAACAAAAATACATTATGAAAATGTTAATTCAACAGATCTCGAACTATTTTTTAGAAAAAGTATAGTGAAATAAGAATACTTACTTGTTGACGTCCATCGATAGCCCAACAAACTCCTGGACCCCGCGCGCTAACCCAACCCCACACATTCACAGAAAAATAACCATTTCGTTTTTAGGACATATGTGATTATTTTCGTAACAAGTTCCTTCCATTCTAAAAACTTTTAGTGGTCCATCGTTGCGGCTATTGAACGTTTTTTTGTCGCTAAAAATCACTCGATTCCAAAATTCCAAAGGTTCGTTCACATATCGCCTTGCAAATTGCAGACGACGTCTCATATTTTCGTCACTGAGAACTTCTTTCGCAGCAGCATTATACTTCTTTATTCCCATCTCCTTTAATCTTTTTTGTGCAGTTATACGGCATCCGGGAAAATGTGTACCTGTTATAGCCCTGGAGTATGTAGCAAATGGTTGTTCTGTTACGTAATGAAACAACTCGAGATCTTGAGCACGTGTAGATACTTTAGGTCTACCACTTCCAATGGCTCTTTCCAAAGTGTGTTAAGATTCCATTTTACTCGGTAATGCCCTACGGTGCTTTTTGGTATATCTAACCCGCCGCTAATTACGAAACAATCCGCGCTTTCAAATCAGCACCGAGATGAGGTGGCATTTTCACAACACTTGAAATTTTAAACTAAAATGGAATTTACATTTCTTACTTTATTTATTGGTTCACACTACCCCTTCTCAACGGTAGGTAATTGTTTATTTATTACATACTTCTAATGACCAATGTAACAACCCTTAGAGCAATATGACTCAAAGGAAGTAAATTAAACAAGCAAGGATATTCTATTGTTATTGAAACTTATTCATAAAGTAAAAGCCATTTCCTTATAATGCTAATGGACAGGATTTTCTTTTAAGTATTAAGATTACAATAGAGGACTTATAAACTTTCGAAAATATCTAATTATAAATATTTACACTGCAATTGCGCTTTTTCCTTAATAATTTCTTAGCAATAACATACACGTTCTTGGTTTTTAAGTTGTCATAAATTTGATACGATATAAATTTGTGTTTCTTATATTATTCATCACAAACTAATCTAAGAAAATTGCGGAAAACAAGAAGATAGTGCCAACCGAATTTTTACGCACAAAGAAGAGTAAAAAATTATAATTTACTTCGCTTTTTTTTTATTTTGGAAATTTCCCGCCCAAATGATGACGTTAATAGGGACATCATTTTTTTCTTGCACTCTTAAACACTGATTAATTTAAAACATTTTTCTTCTGTCAACTCCATAATATTACCTAAAACACAACAAACCCACAAAAGGGAGGACAAAAAATAAATAATTTAATTCTCCCGCATAAGTTTGTTCGCCGTTTTGTTTAGATTCGTCCAAACCTGCAAACGCATTCGCGCGCATTTTCTTTGATGTCGGAGAAAAAACCGACAAGTTGCGGGAACGCCGCAAACCGTTCGTGGAACAATCAGGACTTGCGAATCTGTTCTAAAATTCGTACGTAGCACCGTCCAAATTAATGTTCCGATTGCCGTTCGGTTCGTTGTTCTGTTTGTTCCTCGGTTTGTTGTTCAGGTGTGTACGAAGCTTTACAATAAGCATATTAATATGAACTATATCTTATGAAAGGAGAGTTATGTAACTATAATTAACGACTTAACGTTACGTTAGTAGATTCCATTTACTATTTACACATATTTTCTTGGAACATTCGATAATTAACTATCGGGATATGATGACCCTATACTTCGCAGGTTGTGCGCAACTGGATACAAGCAAATAACTTGGAGCTGTTACCCTGGCCAGCAAAAGCCCAGATTTTAACATTATCGAAAATGTTTGGGCTCGAATACTTGCTGTTATCCGAAGACAACAAGGGCCAAATTTTATACCAGTAAACCGTAATGCACTAATTGCAGCCATTGATACCGCATGGGAAACGATTAATATTAATTATATTGATACCTTGATAGCGTCAATGAGCAGACGCCTCCAAGAATGTATCAATAATAATGGAGGTCACACCCATTATTGATTTCTTATATTTATTTATATAGTAATACCTTTATTTAAAAAAAAAGTTTTCATTTAATTTTAAACTATAACTTGGTATCTTAATTATAATTATGTAATAAATTCTTGTCAAAAACTAAATATATACGTTGACAATAAGAATTGCCTTAGTTTTTATTTTCACTTTTTATATTAACTACAGAAAAAAATGAAACGTCATAAAATATACATTTTGTAAGGACTAAATATTATGAATAGAGAGTTTAATGATTTTTTTAATAACTTACAATAATTAGTAGGTTAGATTTATTTAAAAATAAGTAATAATCAGTCAACCCAAATAACCATGTTTAGTTTTTGATTTAATTTAAAAGTTATTGCTTGTAGACGTTTTTAAATCAAAATTATTTCTAATTTTATTTTGTAAACATTTCCTAAACAAAATTTTGATTCGATAATTAATCGAGCTATGGTGTTTAATTAGCGATACCTTCAAATATATTCTTTAAAGAAAAAATTAAGTAAGCAACGTAAATTACCTATTTTCTAAAACGTGCTTAGTGTAATGATTCATTCTACAGTCCTTCTATAAGATAACCCCTGCTGAGACTACCTGCTGTTAGAATTGTAAATGATACCCTTAAGCCCGCTTCACAATGTGCAAACTTTTGTTTACAGAAATTGTGGTGTCCAAGTTTTAAATTTCATGAATGTACATACCTGTATAAAATAGTAGAAAAAATGACATTGGTATGGAAGCACTTGTCCGCAATTTCAAACAATCTTGTCTTAAGATTTGCATGAGAAACATTATTGACTCACGAATTTATTTATTTCTTCGTATGGTACATTTTAAATATTGTATTGTGATGTAAGTATTATGTATGGTGCCTGTTCTTATGCGATTTACTTTTGACCAAATTTTTCTTTTTTGATCAAAGCCCGTGACTTCTATTGTTGGATCATCAATGAGACGTTTATTGAAAACATCAACTCCAGACCAAAATTTTGTCCACTTTTCAACTTCAGAAAAAGCCGTACTTAAGTAGTCTGGCAACTATATAGGACTGTGAGATTTAAGTCTTTTAGCAGGAGAGCTGTCAATGTCATTCTAAATTGGTAAGTTTTTGTTAAGTTGACATTTATCCCATTCTCGTTTTAACGCAGTTTGTCGTCGAATGTTCGATGGAGTAATATTACAAAGAACAGGAAGTCAATCGAAAGAAGTAGAATTAATGGTGCCACTAATTATACGCATAGTGCAATTCAACTGGGCATCTATTTTTTTTGTATGATAACTATTCAACCAGACAGGAGCACAATATTCTGCTGTAGAATAAACTAATGCCAATGCAACTGTAAGAAGTGTCTTTGAATCTGTTCCCCAAGTTGTTCTAGCTAATTTTTGAATGACATTATCTCTTGTTTTCATTTTTTGTTTGACTTTTTCTAAATGATCTTTGTAAATTAAAAACGTATCTAAAGCTACTCCCAGATAAACTGGGTTAAAATTATGGTTTAACTTTGTATTATTAAAAATAACATTAAGTTTTCTACTTTTTTCTCTATTACCTAAATGAAAACATGAAACCTCTGTCTTTAAAATTGGGGCATAATTGCCATTTTCGAAACAATTTTCCATAATACGCAAATCATCAGATAGTTTATTTTCAATGTCGAAAAAATCCAAATGTCGAAATGAAATTGCCATACCATCGGCGTAAACAAATTTTCGACATTATTATTATAATGTTTTCTTAAGTTTACAATGTCTTAAATAATTTGATTCTAGTTCGCGTTAGATTGTACTTATTATTGTTGAACTTTTGAAGTATATCACAAAGACTACGACCGTGACTATCTGCTAGGACCAATATGTTTGATATTGTATTCATTTCATTTTCACAACATGCATTTTCTGCCTCTAAATTATTGGTTATTGTAGATTTTTTTACAGTTAAACCTTTTAAATCACACATTTAAGATGCATTGAATTTATTTCATCTAGTTGTTCATTGTGTTTACTTTGTTACAACCAGCACAAAATTCGGTTAATTTTACTTCAACATTTATAACAACATTGTCATTGTCTACTACCTTTCCAGCAGTTTCGTTACTGTTAAAAAATTTATTTACAATCACTGTTGTAATGTGTTAGTTCCTAACTTTTTGAAGGTTGGAAAAACTGTCGTTCCTAAATCTAAACAGCTTCTCATGGGTTGGAAGTAAATAGCTGTTTACTTTCCACCCAAGAGGCAGATTACAAGTTATGTGTTGCCAACACCATTTTAAATAAAATTCTTAAATACATTTATACGAATGCGATTCCATTGTACATAGAACTCAACATACAAGGATCGATTTTCAATAGTTATGATTTGTATTAAATACGTTTGGGTTACCAAAGAGTTTTGTTTTTAATCAATCATTACAAAATCAGCATTGAAAAAGTTTCATAACCTCAACTTGAAAACCCGAGATGTTCTAAGTTGGAGGCCTATCTACATTGTGGATGTAGTTGTGAAAATATCAATATAGAAGCATTTTTACTTTATGTTCTTATTTACTAAAGAGGTGAGTTTGTACATCACTTGAAGAATCTTAATGCAACATTGTTTTTTCAGTCTCCGTTAACCTATCAAACATGATCACTAATAACAAAGGAAAGTTCATGTTTTATTTGGTTATTAGTGCAATAGGAGTGTTATGTATTAGACTTGCGTTGCAATATCGCAAAATAATAAAATGTTAGCAGGCGAGTTGTTACACCAAGATGGTTGCCTTAACTACAGTTATGTATTTTTGATATAATTGTCTATTGTGCTTAATAGAAGATTTCTTAATGAAGTGCTTATTAATATAATTAAAACTGGTACACAACACAATTTCTGACGACGAGGAAAGTCGAATTCGCGTGTGCTTTATAAATAATTATTTTAACAATAATAAATTAACAATTGGTGAGTTCGATCCTTCACAACCACAGCAATGGACAATTTATGCGGAGCGATTAGAATTTGAATTGGAAGCTGGTAAAATTACGGAAGAAAATAAGAAAAGAGCTACTTTAATTGCTGCTTGTGGTACTGCTACAGTGAGATCATTGTGTGTAGGGGAGAGAGAGGTACATTGATACAGGAGGCACATTGATACACATTCAAAATTTAGCGGCGAAAGAAGTCAATCGGTTTCAAACTGTTACCACAAGATAGCACTAGCGTGACGACATTGTCATAAAAATTTAGTGGCGGAAAGTAAACGATAAGTGGAGTTACATGTGTTGTGTCATTTTCGCGTGAGAAAGTAATTTTTTATTACTTTTTACATGTTTGTGTTTTTATTAACGTGGTGCTAATAGAGAATTGCTTGTGTCGTCATTCCCAAACGTAAGTATTATTCAAACATTGTTTGCAACCAAATGTCTGTACTTTAAGGTTAGCTGTGCAACATGCGATAATTTGTGTCAGAGGGCGTTTGGGGCAGATTGATACATATATAAGGGGGCACATAGATACAGTGTATCAATGTGCCTCGCACTGTATCAATGTGCCTCGCCCAATGTCTATATGATAATTTACTTATTATAATGAGGTGTAATATGTTATATGAGGATGTGTTACTTGTTTTAGGTTGATGGAAATGGTTCGCACCTACCACAAAAAGACTCAAAGAGCATTCATTGATGAAGAAGCTATAAAGGCTGCAATAACTGACGTGATTAAACATCACAAATCAATCAGAGCTGCAGCCGCTCATCATAATTTGAAATCTGCTACACTTCAACATAGAATCGAAAAATATAGAAAAATTCATGAAAATATAAATCCAGAGGTTTCAGATGACTCTGCATATGAAGATGAAGCTATGGACGAAAAACAGATGAGAAAATATCACTCTAAATATACAAGTCAACAAGTATTTTCTGTTGAAGAGGAATGTGAACTCGAGAAATATTTAGTGACATCGTCTCGTATGCATTATGGTCTGACATATCGTCAAGCCAGAGAATTGGCTTATCAATATGCCAAGTTACTACCAAACTGTTCCATTCCGGAAAGATGGGAGGTAAATAAAATTGCTGGCAAATTTTGGATGCAGTCCTTTATGAAAAGACACCCGTCCCTTAGTCTGCGCTCTCCTGAAAATACGAGCTTAGCTAGGGCAACTGCTTTTAATAGGACAACAGTCGGCGAATTTTTGATAATTACATGATTGTAATGCAGACCTACAAATTTTCACCAGATAGAATATACAATATAGATGAGACTGGGATTACCACAGTGCTCTCCACGCCTAAGGTTATTGCAGAGTCAGGTAAAATGAACATTATTTATTATAATATGTGAGATGAAGTTGATGTTCAAACATTTTCAGGAAGAAAACAAGTTGGTCAGATCGTGTCAGGAGAACGTGGACAACTAGTGACCTTCTGTGGTATTATCAGTGCAACAGGTTCCACCATACCACCTGCATTTGTATTTCCGAGGGTGAAATATAAAAGTTATTTTATAAATGGTGCCCCACCGGGATCATTGGGATTATCTTCAAAATCAGGTTGGATGACGGGAGATATATTCTTGAATGTGGTCAAACACATTCAAAACCATACTGGCTCGTCGAAGGAACGACGCATTTTGATTTTACTTGATAACCACGAGTCCCATTGTACAATTGAGACTATAGTATTTTGCAGAGATAATGGAATTACCCTTCTTTCGTTTCCTCCACACACGTCACATAGGTTACAACCTTTGGACATCGCAGTATTCGGACCATTCAAAGCACACCTTAGAAGTGCATTCAATGACTGGATGTCATCCAATCCTGGTAAACAGATATCTATTTATGATATACCAGGGTTAGCAAACAAGGCATATTTAAGCTCTTTCACACCCAAAAATATCATAAAATCTTTTGAAAAACCAGGACTTTGGCCAATCAACCGTTTAGTTTTACAGATGAAGACTTCATTTCATCTGCTGTAACTGATCGCGAAGAAGTCATAGAGACCGAAAATATGTCGGTACTTCAAGAGAATAGTAACTCTGAGAATGGAGCAGAACCGATACCAACCACTTCCTCATCTGAAGGGCAAGAAGAATTCTACCTACTGCATCTTCAATAATAGCTAGCAGTAAAATTGTTGATAGCACTAAGTGCTTAACACTAACAAAGTTGGTATCTCCTGAACAGATTAAGCCATTTCCCAAAGCACTGCCAAGGAAAAAACAGCTAGGCAGAGGCAAGGAAAATCTCGTATATACACGACAACACCAGAAAAGGTGAGACTAGAAGAAATCGCGGAAAAAAGGAATCTGAAAAAATCAAGCAAGTCTCCAAGAAAGTGAAATTTGATTCCAAACAAAAACTCAAAATATCCGAAGTTCATCTGAAAGTGAAAACGAAGTCGAAATGAGCTTATCTGATTCGATTAATGATATCAGTGATGAAGAGCTATTAGGGTTGTGCGACGATGATCAACTGAATGTAGGCGATTATATTGTCGTCAAGTTTCCAACAAAGAGAACAGTTATTCATTTTGCTGGACAAATCACCACAATTTATAGTGACACTGAGATGGAAGTCAATTTTTACGGAAAAAGAAAACTGAGAATGGAACATTTGTTTTTCCTGACGTTCAAGACATTAGTTTAGTACTTCGAGGAGATGTGGTATTCAAACTACCCAAACCCATTGCTGCTGGTGGTACACTTCGCCAGAATAAATCTTTTATTTTTCATCAGTTCCTAATCTAGTAATTCAATAGGTAAATATTACACAACGAAAACTTGTTTTTTAGTTGATATTCATAATAAACATGTTTAACTTCTGTATGGTATCAATGTGCCCCACTAGAGAGGCAGTTTGATACAAATCTAACCATTTAAAAAAATTGTGAAAACTACCAAGTTGTTTTTGCTTTTCCCTCAAATAGGTAATCGTTTGAAAGCCTATATACCTAGTATTCAAAAATCGCGATAAATATTTTTCTTCGACACAATCATAATCAGTAGAAAAATTGTATCAATGTACCTCGCTCTCCCCTACCGAAGAAACCGAACGAAAAATCATTCGACGAAATTATCAAACTTCTAAATACACATTTTACTCCAAAAACTTCAGAAATTGTACAACTTTTTCCTCCACTTTTTCTTTACTATAAACGAGATCAACTCGAAGAGGCGGATATTGCTACTTGCATTGAAGCATTAAGATAAATTGCGGAGAAATTCAATTTCGACAAAGAATTAGATAATATGCTACGGAACCGATTCGTATATGGATAAAAGACATCGGACTACAAAGACACTTACTTTCGGAAGAGAGTTTAACGTTAGAAAAAGCCATGAGTCAAGCAATAGCTGCCTAAACCGCTGCAAAGAACATTAAAGAAATACACATTTCGGGAAGTAAAAGTTATATAAAAGGTGAGGTGAATAAATCAATAAACTAAATGTTAAAAGGAGTGCCACTATGAGTTCTTCATTATTTAAACATTTTGCTGTTAAACAAAACAAAGCAAGTTGTTATCGTTGCGGATATGTTACTCATCGGGCTGATACGTGTATAAAAACACCACATTTTGTCAAAAATTAGAACATTTAGAAAAGGTGTGTCTTATGAAGAAAAATCTTGCGAATTTAAAACACATACAAATTTGATGCAAGATGCGAATAACACCACGTTAATCGAACCTGATGTAAGTGATGAACCGATATTTTCATGTAATAATGTAATTTCAACAAATCCTTACGTAGTTACTATTCAAATTGACAATAAAAATTGTGATGTGGAGAGTGATTCGGGTGCAAGTCATTCAATTTTTTCGTACAATTGCTTTAAAGATTTATGGGCTAAAAATATGTCGCTACTGCAAAAATGTGTAAATACTTTCAACGAAACTCCAATAAAACTGCAGGGGTTTTTACTACTACGGTTAAGTTAACAGAAAAATTTGTTACATATCCTTTAATTGTTGCATACGATGGAGCAACGAATTTGTTAGGTTCGACAAATTAGGAATCCAATTGTGCGGCGTCAACAAAATGCAAGAAGGTGCTGATTTAATTATGCAAGAATTTGCTGACGTGTTCTCAAAGGAATTAGGTCAATTTAAAGGACCACGTGTAAAACTGATAATAAAGGAGGAATGTACAACAATTTCACTTGGGGCGAGAAACGTACCGTTTGCTCTACGTACAAAGATAGAAGCTGAACTCAAGAAGCTTAGTGGCTAAGGCATTTTACAACCTATTCAACATCCATGTTGGACTACATCCATAGTTTATGTTGTCAAACCTAACGGTGGAATCAGATTTTGTGGAGACTACAAATGTACATTAAATATAGTTTTACTGTCTTATACTCATCGAATACCTACTATAAAAGACATTTTGAGAAATTTGAGAGGGGCAAAATACTTTGCAAAGTTGGACATGGCACAAGCATTCCAACAACTATCGGTAGATTCGAAATCTGCTGAACTTTAATCGATTGAGACGCATAAGGGTTGCTTCAAAGTTAATCGGTTACAATTTGGACTGACGGTTGCACCTCAGATTTTTCAACAATTTATTAATAATACGTTACATGACATTACCGGAGATTTTCC
Source organism: Abscondita cerata (assembly GCA_030710515.1). Classification (NCBI taxonomy): domain Eukaryota; kingdom Metazoa; phylum Arthropoda; class Insecta; order Coleoptera; family Lampyridae; genus Abscondita; species Abscondita cerata. The sequence continues at coordinate 83,898 of JALBCR010002892.1, forward strand.
TTGCTACGATGACATATTTATTTCTGGAACTACAGCGGAAGAAGTACACTCACGTTTACGGGAAGTGCTACGAAGTTTTCAGAAGAATTGGCTTAAATTGCGTAAGGAAAAATGTGTGTTCATTACGAGATTCATTAATTTTTGGGATTTACAATTGACGCAGATGGAGTACGTCCAAACAAGTACAAGATTCAGGTGATTCACGACACCCCAGTACCTACAAATAAAAGAGACCTGCAAACATTCCTAGGTCTGCTTAATTTTTATCATTCTTTCTTAAAAGATAAAGCTACAATTGCTGAACCGTTACACAAATTACTTAATAATGAAGTGCAATTGAGTTGGGGAACGAAAGAAATGAATGCTTACAAACAAGTTAAACAGCTGTTAACTTCAAACTTTTATTAGTGCATTATAGTACAATATAATCTTTAGTGTTGTCGTGTGACGCTTCACCCTTCACTGCGGGAAGTGTACTTAGCCACATTCGAGATGATACAGAATTGTCAGTGACCTACTTTCAATAAAACTGAGTGCAAGTATTCACAGCTTGACAGAGAAGGTCTTGCTTGAGATGGTCAATTTTCTTACCAAACTACAATTACAAAGTTACGTACAAACCTGGGAAGCATATAGCGCATGCGGATGCGTTAAGTCGTATTCCGTGGCCGGAAGACTTTGAAATTTATAAAAAAAAATGTGTCAAACGTTTTAATGACAGAATTTATGCCTGAAAGTTGTATTAAGGTAAAGTGATTGCGAAACTTACTCTGAAAGCCCCGATTTTATCGCGTGTTCGTGACTTTATACTGAAAGGTTGGACTGATAAACCATCGTCACAGTTTTTAATGTATTACAGTAAAAAAATTGGGTTATCTACTTACTGAGAATGTCTACATTGGGGAAATTGAGTAATCATCCCTGAAGCTGCTAGAAATCAAGCATTGGCAACGCTCCACTCTACTCATCCGGGTATGGTAGAGATGAAGTCTTTAACTCGCAGTTACATGTGGTTGGGAAAACATAAATGAGCAGATAGAGAGTACCGTTAGACAATGCACTGCGTGTCAGGGGAACCAAAATGTACCGGTGAAGGCTCTTTTACATCCTTGGGAATTGCCATCGGAACCCTGGAAAGGCTACATATTGATCATGCAGAACCTTTCAATGGAATATTGCTTTTAATAGTGGTAACCGCGTATTCTAAATGGTTAGAAGTTCGCCCCATTTCATCTTTATTAAGTGCCACAACTGACAGAGCAAATGGTCTAAGAGACCAAGAAAATATACTCTCGAAAACGGTGGAGGGAGATTGGAAGCTGTAATTGGCAAGATTTTTAATAAGTCAGCACACAACGCCATCCTCTACAACCAGAGTTACGCCAGCAGAGGCGTTAATGAGACGAAGACTACGTACCCACCTTAATTTCACACATTCAGACTCATTGAAACATCAAACCGATACTACAACCACAAAAATTCAAAAACCCAGACAGCTTACACCAGCACAGCCCGTTTTCAGTTGTGCTTATTGCGACCACCATTGCCACAATTATGAGAGCAATGGATCCCTTGTTTTACGAGGCAGTTGACGTCAATGGTAACCTGCAACGCCGACATATCGATCAGCTGCGGAAGAATTTGCAACCACAATAAACCATTGAGATGGTTCTTCCTGGTACACCAGAGCGGTGTACATCGATTACTTCGACTCTAGATGATTCAGAATGTCACAAGGGCGAGAACGAGCCTACCCCTGTTCCAGAACTACGAAGATCAGTTCGTATCAAATCGAGACCTAGGTACCTGGATAATTACACGAACTTTATTAAATAGGGAAGGGGTGTTATGTATTAAACTTGCGTTGCAATATCCCAAATAATAAAATGTTAGCAGGCGAGTTGTGACACCAAGATGGTTGTCTTAACTACAGTGATTATGCATTTTTGATATAATTTTGTATTGTGCTTAATAGAAGATTTCCTAACGAACTGCTTATTAATATAATTAAAACTGGTACACAACAAGAAGTAACCATAATTCAAACATCAACTGCACTTCGATGAGGTAAAAGCTGTGAAGAGTAACTACTGATTACGAACACTATGGAATGCTGAGTTACGTGATCGTTTCATATTCAAAAAAAGGATTAAAAATAGAAAAATAAATTAGGAAACTGCATAAGCACGTTTTTTACGAGCTCATGAGTTAGTAGGGCAATGAAGATATTAATAAGAATCGGTGATTGCATATACAAGGACTTGAATGATTCGTAAATGTTAATAACCTTTATTCAATGGAATTTGCTACCTTAACACTACATTGAAACTTGACGCAATGGTCATTCATCCGTATGAGACAGGTTTTATACCATCTCAAACAAGGTGAATTTTTAAATTTCAAGTGAACAGGTCAATACAATGAAGTTAACCAAAAAGAAGTTTGCAGCACTTGGTTTTTAAAGAAAAATTATTTGAAGAACGACACATGACCATTTCATCAATTCCCGGTACTTATAACTTTGGTTTTTCGGTAGATAATTGTAACACAAAATTCTTTTCAATGTCCTAAAATGCTACAATTAAGTATTATAAGTTAAAGCTGTCATGTACCTACTAAGTTTTTAATTAAACCTATTTAAGTTTGATACTTATTGGAAGTTAAACAATAAATAATTTAAATATTTAACTAAACAAAACGGATAAAAAGTTGGAAGTAAACAACTTATAATTGGAATTTAACACATTTGTTTAACATTAGTTCGTATAATTTATATTTTTAAAAATTCTTGAACTAGTCAAGATATTTAAATAAACAATTTGTAGCTGAATTTATAGATCTATACAAAAGTATACCTTGTTTGTGGAAAATTAAGTCTAGTGATTATAAAAATCGCGGGATGAAAAATAAAGGATATGAACTGCTACTAACCAAAATGAAAGAGGTAGATGAAAATGCCACCATACAAACTGTTAAAAATAAAATAGACTCTTTACGCGGTAACTTTCGCAAGGAATTAAAGAAAGTTCGAGATTCTGAGCGATCAGGGGCAGGAACTGATGATATTTATACGCCACACTTGTGGTATTTTGAAAACTTATTATTTTTGCGAGAGCAAGAGACGCCAAGAACTGGAAGGAATAACATTGAAGATCAAGAATCCTCAAATGAAGAGTCAGTAAGTTAAAGTACATGTATTTTATTTTTTAAAGTTTGATTATACAATTAAAAAATATAGGACATGTGTTTAGTGTTGCCCCTTCATTGCAAAAATATCTTTTAAAGTTGTCACGAATAGTTTTAGCCGCTTCTGGGGCATTTCTGTTAAATCCTCTTTGTAGATTTTGCATATTATTGTCGTTAGTTTGTAACCCAATTTCTATCTCTCCTGTATTGTAATCTTCATTATAATAACAGCCTAGAGGAATGTAAACATCTGTACGTTTTCTTCTTAAATAATTGTGTAAAACACAGCAGGCCAACACGACTTTTCTATATTTTCTAATTTTAGATTAATTGCGTGATTAAATATTTGAAATCTTGCTACAAGTATTCCGAAACATTTTCTATAATACGCCGAGCTCTAGATAACCTGTAGTTAAAAATTCGCTTCTCTCGGTCAAGTTCTTTTTGACTATATGGTTTTAAAAATCAGGTCTGAGAGTAAACGCTTCGTCTCCAATAAAGACATATGGTAATGTTTCATTACTATTATCCAATTTTGAGGGCTGTGGTAACAAAGTTTACCTTTGGTCAATTTGTCATAAAAGCTTGTATTTTCTATGACCCTCCATCTGAGACGCGACCATTTGTACCAAAATCGACCATTATGAATTCATAATTAGCATCAGCAATGGCCATTAATACGAGACTATTTGTACCTTTATAATTCCAATAAAAAGATCCACTGCGAGCAGAAGGCATTATTTGTACATGTTTTCCATCTATGCTTCCCAAACAATTTGGAAAATTCCATTTGGTTTCGAATGTTTTCGCTATTGCCCTCCATTCATCTTCACTTTTGGAAACTGAAACAGAAGGAAAATGAAAATTCCCTAAAATTATTCACAATTTAGCTATACGTTAATGCCGGTTATTATTATTTTTTTTTTTTCAGATTAACAATGATGCGTTAATATTGTCACCGCCTAATCGTCCCCCATCGAGTGCTTCGGATTACTCTTCAGCGACCATATCTAGTGGGCCATCTGTCCAGAAAAACAATAATAATTCTCAAAGTGTAAAAAGTCAAGAAGTTGGAAAGGGCGTCTTGTACTGCTGATGAAATTTTACAGAAGGTAAATCAACAGTTAGATAAAGAAGAGAACAAGTTCGATATTATTGGAAAAATTTCGCAAATGAACTCAGAGATCTGCCTAAAGAAGCTGCAATCATGGCAGAAAAATTCATAACAGATGTTTTGCTCCAAGCTGAATTAGGTAATATCTCACGATATTCAAAAATTAACATTTATGATGACAGAACAATCCAAAAATGCCCCCAATGTGTCATTGATTACCAATGGGAGTGCCAATAATACTACTCAAAGGACATATTCAAGTCCAAATGACAATCAGAACAATAGTTGGCAGATTTCAACACTTCCAGGAAGTCAACGCAGAGAAGAACCTCAGACCTATGAAAATCTTGCGGAATTCTATACTCATTTTGCACATAATACCAACTAATATACAAGTTTTGCCTCACTATACATATGTGCCTTAAATATTAAATATTAAAAGTCTTGTAAAATGCAAAAATGAATATTAAAAATAATGATGCATACTTAAATTTATGTAGGTTTTCTTACCTTTAAGTACTCCTTTCGTAATACCTTGTATAAAGCAACACAGGTTTCAGGTATTATTTGTCCTAAGGCTTGGGGTGATATAGCAACTGAATACTTTAAGTCTTCGTAGGTTCGGCCAGTTGCTAAATATCTCAGAGTTGCAGTAAGCCTTTCATGAGGAGAAATTGAATGACGTAAATGCGTGTCTTGCTTTTTAATTAACGGTGTCACTAAGCTCAGAAGCTTCTTCCTCCATCCGTAAGTAGTTGAACCAGTCTCCGGGCTCTAATGTAAGTTCTTTGAGTAAATTAATATGTGACAATCGTGACCTTTTTAACAACCAATCTTTTGTCCATTTCGATCTTTTTGTTCTTTTCTTTTTTAATGAGGAAATTACGGCCGCCACTGCTAAGAGATGAACGTGTTTCATGACGTTGTTTTAGTAAACTAAAAAAACGAGGTGTAGGGGAATCAAAGTTTTAATCGCCCAACTAAACACTCTTAATCGGCGATTAAAAACGTTAAAAAAAGAACAGGGCCTTAACAGTGTTAAATCAGTAGATCTCGGTGACCTTAAATTTACACTTATGGCTCTGTTTTCATAAAACTCATCAAGAAATCTTAATGTTGCTCCTGCTGTATGGGCTGGTGCATTATCTTGCTGAAAGAAACCGGGTCTTAATTATTGCAAAATGATTGTATCTCTCAGCCGTTATAGTTACTTGACGTATTATGCGTCTTCTTGAAATACCAACAAGACTTCATCTGTATAAAATGTTAAATCGAAGAGATCATTATTGTGTTTTCATTAAACCATTCGCAATACCTAAGCAACTTCTATCTTCAAACTGACCAATAGTGTTGCGTATGTAATCAGTAAAATTATGGCGATTGAATTGAAAATACGGAAAATGTTATTGAAATTGTTGAATATACGATTCTAAATCCCAAATTCCATCAGCGGTTAAATTTGTAGAACGATAGTGGACGATTAGTATCATCATGTTCCTTGGTAAAAACCATTAGGTAAAAGTATAATAACTTAAAATATGATGTAAATTAATAATTCACAATTCTTGCATTCTTACCTAGTAGCCTTTAACTTGTTTCGAAGTTCTAAACAAAAGTGGTTTTTCACAAAATTAACCGAAAAACAGCAACAAAAATAACGGATATTTAAGAACCACAAAGTGCGTCACAATAAATATCAGTTGTATCTTTGAACAGTAATTTGTTGTATGCAGTTTTCTCTTCAAAAAAGGGATTGTGAATACAATAGTAGGAATTTCATTTTACCCTCGTACTCTATGCGACCTCCAGGCTTCGCCTATCGGTCGGATATAATGAGCCCTCGGGTGTAATGAAACATTTCCTAACTCGCCTATAATATACTATAACTGTTCTTTACTAAAGTTAGTACAGTATCCGCCAAAATAAACAATACCGAATATAAAATAAATATGAACGAAATTAATGCTTTTCTTACGTTGTTAGAACCATTTTTAAATCAAATTACTACAGCGTACTATTAATATATCAACTAATGACAATTAAGTCAAATATGACAAATCCATATTACATAAACAACTCCACAGCACTTTCTGTTTCGGTACTGTTTATTTTGGCGGATACCGTACTTCAATAACTAAGTTTTTTTTCGTTACAATTCCGTATTTGAGCAGCTAATTTTTAATTCTTTCACTTTTTACCCCATTGAACACACAAATTATAAAGTATAGAAAAAATATGATTAAAATTTTGAAAATAAGACACACAATTTGATCACGCACGTATGTACTCGTTTGTCAATAAATCTGATGATTGAATTTTAGATTTTAGAACATGCACATCTTTTGATGTAGAATAATTTTTTTCGTAAAATTAATAATAAAAGAGTTTCCCATATTTGCCAGCTTAAGTTAGACACTATGTATATAATAAACGTCAGTAAACCAAGAAACGTGTTAATTTGAGAACTCTAATGTTGCTCAATATGAAATCGAAACAAGATTAAATATTAGGAATAAATATATTACAAAGGCGTTATGAACGTCAAACTCAAATTTCAACTGAATTAAACAACAAAGACCTTCCAATTTTATTTACATGCGATAAAAATTATTAAAAATACGTTCTCGAACTTTCCACTAAGGGTTATATTCTAATAATTAGCAATTACATTTCATTACAAATCAGAAAAGGTTTTATAAATGTATTCGTTCGAATGTCAACTAAAAAAATGTAATTTAAAGTTACATTTTAACTAAATATTTTTTAATTACAATGTTAACACCTTTTAACCGCAAGTATTTAATTTACACATAATGTAGTATAAAAATATCTTTCTCTGACATGCAAATGCTTTCGTCTAAATTAAAATTGTGGCAAAAGTTTTTTTGCGACATAATTTATAAATGTACAGCCCCAATTAAAAAAACCGACACAGACATACGTACTTGAATTTTTTTTGTAAGTGTATAATTTATATACGTTACGGCGATTATGCAAAACGTTTATAATACTGAAAACAATTGCAATGTAATTGTGAGATGTACAAAATTTATATGTCTGCTTACTATTTCAAACGTATTCTAAGGATATAAGATTGATTTATTTGTAAGTATAATTCGTCATAGGTAGACCATTAAGGGTATAAATTTGCATATACTCGTATGGTAATCGTGCTAATCCAGCTTGTGTCCCTGTCGGTTACCGAACAAGAGATTCTAACGAAGCTCTGTTAATTTGATTAGTAGATTGAATGAAAATTTCAACCAATTTGTCGAGGTCTTTTGTTTGTGTTATTTGTTAAATCTTGAAATATTTGAAACATTGTTTTTGTTTTTTACTGTTTCAAGTTAAAGCATTGTAAAGTAGTATTATGTAATTAATCTTCACTGTATATTTTTTCAAACGTTAATATTTTCTTCCCTGTCTCCTATTCTAATTAAATTAAAATTCATGTTCTAGTTTATTTAATATCCACATACCAGTTTTGCTTATCTAAAATAAATTGTAAGTTACAAGTACACACCTTTTAGATTTTTTTATTAAACTTATGTTATGCTTAATTTACTCTTCATCCCAACTAACATGTTAATGAATACTAATAAAGTATTTAATTCTTCTAATGATAACAAGAAAAGTCAAGTTTTAAAATTAAAATAAAGAATTATCGGCAACAATTCCTATTTCACAATTAATTTTACAAAAATATTAATTCAAACGTCACAGATTTTTACAACTACTTTAACAATACTACAAAAAATACTACTAACACCTACTTCTACCGAGATGATTATTCATGTTCCATGGACACTTCAAAAAGATAATTGATTATTCTTAGTTCTTGACCCCAAATGTATAAACTATTTTTACAGGTCAGTCCAATTCAAGAATGAATTGGATATAATTCTGTGCAACCAATTGCTAACCAATTCAGTATACTGCTTACTTCTTTTACTCTTGTAAACACTTCTATTAATGTTTTAATTTATATATACATATTACTTAATAGACACAGCAAATATAAAATCTACATGAAAATAAAAATCCTGAAGGAATGTGTAGTACTACCAGTCTTTATACAGGGTGTCTCACCGGGAACAGCCATTGACTGTATACAAAAAAGTATACATGGAAAAAATTTGAAAATTTGGATAATGACTAAAAACCAATAGGGAAAACTCAACTAAGAATTCTCAAATTTTAGGCACTTTGTATAACATTTTCTGTATCTAGGAGCTATAGATTTCGAGATATAAATTCTTTTAGTAAAATTTTTACAAGAACGAAAAGTTCACGGAAATATCTGTAACTTTTCTTTAACTAAAAATTAACTCGATATGGGTTTCCCGAAAAAAGTTACAGATATTTAAGTGAACTTTTGCACCAGTAAAAATTTTATTAAAAAAATTATAATCTCGAAATCTATTACTCCTAGCAACTGGGAATGTTATACAAAGTATCACTAAAATTTGACGTAAAATCCGAAAATGCAGTAATATGTAAGGCGTTCTATTTAAAATAACGAAGTTGAAATCGACTTCCGATACAGCCGGAAGTGTGAGACGACTGAAAATATTTTAGTTGAGTTTGCCCTATTGGTTTTAGTCATTCTCCATACTTTCAATTTTTTACCATGTATACTTTTCCGAATACGGCAAATGGCGATTCCCGGTGAGACACCCTGTGTATGGAATAGAAACATGGGCACTAACGAAAAAAATCATGAACAAGTTACACACAATTCGTCGTATTAAACATCTTACTCAGAAAATCAATCGAGTGGATGAGAAGTTATACAAAAATGGTAGATGTGCAATATTCTTAAAACCAAAATGGCGCTGAGCAGGACACATTGCGAGGATGGAACAAGAAAGATGGACCCGTTAAATCACGGAGTGAAAACCACGGAGAGATAAAAGGAAACCAGGAGGTCCCATGGTATGATGACATCCGAAAGGTAACTTAAAAAATATGGATGACAATAGCCTAAGACCGGAAGAAGTGAAGGATATTGAGGAGTCGTATATCCAAGGATGAATAAAGAACTGGATAGAGAGAGTCACAATCAATTAAAATTGTTTAAAACAAAAGCAATATAATTAATAACATTGTTCACTCTTTTAACTAGAAAAATTGTAGGTAAACTTGTCATTTAAAATGCGCTTCAAAATATACATCCTTTATTCTTCCCTTCAATTCCCGATCCAAATAACGTAGTATTTTAAGAAAATAAATAATATAGACAATTGTGAGAATGAAGAATCTAGTCAAACTTTATTGCAAAATTTGTGAATTAAAAATAAAAATTCAACGTACTTATATCATGTTGAAGTAGGTATTACCAATTAACCTACATAGATTTTCCTATTTTTGAAATATTTAAAATTACACACTTTTCTTCAATTAAAAGTTGTTTCTAATTCAATTGTACATAACTTTTATTTAAATTATATTCTGGTCTGATAATTACTGAGTGACCCTAATTGTTTTAAAAATATCTCCATTAATATTAATTGTACATAACAAGTTACCGGAAAAATTTGATTGTATATAACCTTGTTTGAATTATTTTTTTCTAAAACACAAATTTCTTTTTCATCTTTTTCGAGCACATTTTAAGTTTGAGTTCCAGTCTTATCAAGTTGAAAGGTCGCGCACCGGTTTTGAACATCCAAGTACTGGACCTGTCTGCGTGTTAGATTTGTAGTAACGGTTATTTTTTTTCAGTTTTTCTATCAAAATTTTGTTAAGTTACGACCCACTTTATATACGTTCTTAGACTTTATTTTTCCAGTTTTATGTCGCTGCACTACACTTTAACCAGTTTGTTTGTATTGAAGCGAAACGCTGTTATGGTTAACAAAAGTTATGGTCAACTTTCGATGACCGGATGTTGTGCATAATTGAAAATATTATACAAAGATATGATGTGGGAATATAATTATTCAGATACCAAATCTGCTGTATACGTCCAATTACGTAACGACTACTAACGCGTTTTTTAATAGCATTGTCCGAAGTATGGCAGTTAATTGCTCTGACGTTTCAGGTGGCAGCACTGTAATTCTGTGACGTTTGTGTTTTGTCATAGTTATAATTTAACCATGGAACGCTACACTATTCAAAAACGCGTCAATACAAAAGAGAATGGCCAGACGGTGATTGTCAATGGCAAACGGTATCGGGCCATGATAACTGACTTTTTGTGGCCTCAATTGAATGACATGAACCTGACGACATGTGGTTCCAACAAGGCGGCGCAACGTGTCACACATCGGGCGTTACATTGCAAGAAAAGTTCCCAGAACTCGTTATTTCCAGAATAGGAGATGTGGAATGACCGCCAAGATCGTGCGATTTAACGCCGTTAGATTTTTTTCTCTGGAGCTACGTTAAGTGGCAGGTTTATGCCAACAAACTAACAACACTTGACCAACTGCAGAACAAAACCATTTAAACCATTGGTGAGATGCAGTCCGGCTTGTGCAACAGAGTTATACAAAATTGGACCTCTCGAATCCAGTCCTGTAAAAGAAGCCGCGGAGGCATTTGAATGATGTTATATTTAGAACATAATATACTTTGAATGTACTTTAATCCGCAATAAAGGTTTCCGTCATATCTCATACACCACGTTTTTTATTCGATTTTAAAGTTCAGACACGTTTAATGAAAAACCTTATACGATATAAGTATGTATGCAAATTTTCATAAACTCTTTAATTTTCTTTTACCGTTGTATAATATAAATAAAATAAAAAGTCATTTCAACTTTTAAGCTCAAAATACGTATAGAACACTATCTAAGTTTATCAGTTACTTTATGGAACAACTTTAATGTGGAAATACAAGATGTGATCCTGTCAAACGTTTAGTGTTTGTTACATATTGAGATGATTGAGTTTAGTTTATAAAATAATTAATTATATTTTTATTTTATTGATGCCGTAATTTATTGTATTAATACAGTTGTTCAACTACTGAATTTTTTTTATTTTTTGAATAAAATTATTCAATTTCAAGATTATTTCTTTAATTAAAATTGAAACTCCGGTTAACTCTTATTAATTAATAAAACTCTAATTAAACATGACTTCGTCTAAAAAATTGTCACCACTTATGTAATTACTGTTGATAATTTTCTTAATAGCGTTAAAATCTGCAAAGAAATTACCAGTTTAAATTTTAACCTAATTGGGTGTTTTCATAAAATTTATATTTAAGAAAATCGTACTTTATTGTAAGTCATAAACGTGAAAGGAAACCCCAGTACTACAAAAAAATATAATATGCTCAGTACCTATTAAATATTTTCATTTTAAAAATTTCCAAAATACTATCTTTTAAAATCATTTTTTAAACGCAATGGAATTGGTGGTGACGTCAATGCTCGTACAAATTAAATATAAATGGTGGCTTGTTTATGCTACTAATTTGTTACTTGAAGAAACAATTTCATACAAATCAAACAACCCATATTATTTTATTTATACGTACATTGACGTCACGATATAGACGACCTGTTTCGGGGCCAATTTTCAATATTTAAATTAAATACACTTTTTAAAAAGTACCGTGTAATTTCAAAAAAATTTACAACTAACGAACGTCTTTTATGTCTATGGGCTCCGATGTTACACATTTTGTAAAAAGTTGGAAAATACCACTGTTCGTACGAAAGCAGAATCTGCTATATCTAACTTTGAATTTAGATATGGTCAGAGGAAGCAACAACATCAGAGAGCGGCCAGGTTGCATCTATTTTACATTTTTTAAAAAAACCATTATCAAATCCTATGAATTTTAACCCGCATTTTGTGCATTATTTTTCTTTTTTGCCATTTTATTTTAGGAAACTTCCAGACCAATATTGTCACAATATTGATGCTGTGTTAACCAATATGGATCGACTGCACTTTTTAAATACTACCATTATTGTACCAGATGGTTTAAAATCTTGCTGCCAAGAAATACTGAAACAGTTACCTGATAATGATACTACTCATAGCAGTAACGGCTGAAAAAGAAAAAGCAGTTACGTCTCACAAGTTAAATTCCTAAAATAAGTGTTAAATGCAATTTGAAAAAGCACAGAATTTGTTTTTTGCATTTAAAGGAGACGAAAATGCCTGAAAAATGATAAAAACTAATTAAAGCTACTTCAGCATTTGATCGTTTAAACATTAATTTAAAAGAACTCTTCCTTATTCCTCTCGTAATCGTTTTATACTGACCATTGTCGACAAATCTTCACATTTCTCGTTTGCAATTTAGCTCTCCTTTATACGTACAGACTAACAGAGGTTCTTCTTTTATATCTAATGAAGTAGAAACTTTTCTCAACTCAAACGGAATCGCTTCAAGTAGGGCCACGCCTTACAATCCTCGAGATAATGGTCAAGTTGGGCGCTTTAATGAAATAATTTGGAAACCGGTTGAATTGTCTCTGAGGTTTCTACAAAAACCTATCACCGAATGGGAATCGGTATTTCCAGAAGCTAGATAAGCGTTTCACAACTAATCTGGCAACTAATCAGAAAACGCAACCAATGTAGGAAAAGATTTCGGCGTAACGGCAGAAGACGAAGAACCAAGTGCTGAAACATTTCCAAGAGAATTGAAAAATATTTCCGTCAATTTAGTAGATTATTTTTTGACGTTTCTAAAAACCAATAACAAACATGAATTTCGGTCATTTATAAACTTTTTATCCAATCAAAACATTATTCTATACATATATCTAGATTAATGTTTTGTGGAGGCTAGTTTAATTAATTAATTTGTATTTTTCAGAAACGTTTATTTCAACATAAATGAAGTCTCTCACCATCAACCACTAATATTCACTGAGAGCAATATTTCACATTAACACTATATTGAATCTGTTACGGTTCTAAATTTTCGAACCTGAACGTAGGTCGTAAGCCGTGTTAAAAACGTAGGGCGTAGACTGCGCGTTACGATGAAAATCAAATCTACCGCGCTACAGCGAATTTTCCTATTGGTGAACGGTAATTATTAACTAAACAACGGGTCGACATCTTGGCACTTTTCACTTCCTCTTGGGTGGTTGACGGTGGCTTATGAAGCAAATAAAATATAAGTGAAATTTCAACTTGGCTTCAATAATTGCACCATAATTGAGTGCGGAAAGATAAATCCGATCAATTTACACCGTAAGTAGGTCTTTTTTACTATTTCTTTGGTTACTTTTGAGGTTGTATTAATTATTAATTGCGACATTTGCTTTAGCACGTGTGTAAACCTCCCCTAAGGGAAATTCTGAAATTAACTACGTTCGGACGCTGTCCAATACTGTCGCTAGCCAAAACGTCTATTCTCGGAGTTGCATACTACTAGAACACAACTAAGTTTTAATGTTTAATTATCCTACTCAATATCAATGCGTAAGAAGCTCAAGTACATGTGACATCGAACGGCTTATAACTCTAGTACTTAAGTAAATTTTTAGTCGAGGTGAACTCGATTACCGACACTCGGTTTTGTTTACATTGGCTCCATCAGAGCTAGACGCTGTAGATAACGGGGACCACGTTAAAAACAAAAGACCTTTTGGGTTGACGAGACCTGTTTATCGTGTTTCTTCCGAGTTTAAGTTAATATTAAGGCACCGTTGTGTAAGTGACGTGTGTACGTCAAGTTTAATAATAACTTAGTTACTTAGTAACTATAAAACCTTAATTAAACTTTAATTAAACCGTTGTTGCTAACGCCCGTAAAACTTTATGCGACAGTCTCGTTTACTTCTTACATATTCTCCTAGTATTTTTAAGTTGTTATTTGCTATATTTAAATTGCCTATGTGTCTCTCTGATATTGTGTTCGTTTTAACGTGTTAGATCTTTTAGTAAAACCAAGTTGTACTCCTGTTGGTCGGTTTTATTTCTATCTATTATTCAGCAGGTGGTGCCACCTACATAACAGTTTATTTCTTTTCAGTTTCCTTAAGGACCCCCCAACTCTACCTACGAAACCGGACACTGTTGCGATAACGATTATAAATTCGGGACCTTCCAGGAATTTTGGGCTTTAATTCGAGTTCAATAGTATTGTTCTTTTTATCTAGGTTGTACCGCTAGAGCCGTCTATTATTTTATGTATTTGTGAGCTACAACCGTTACAAAGTATTGTTTTGGAGGGTTATTTGTTTTTAATGTTACACCTATTGCACAAATCACTTGAACAAGGTAAGTTTTTATACTCTTAAATCTAATTAATTACATTTAATAAAATACTTTATTCCTGCAATTTAAAGGACTTTGAACGTTTCATAATTATAATTATGATTGGTAAATGAGCTTCTAATTATATTATTATAGTGTCTTCTAGTGTAATGCCGTTTAATCCTGTTTGCTGAAAGTTTATTGCAGTTGTTTATTTTCTACTACTATGCATATTCAAATGTTACTTCGAATAAGGTTCATCAAATGGTAATAGATTTGTGTACGTACGACCGCTCGAGAATGTGATATTTAGTGTTCATAGTTGTCTTTTGTTGTTGTAATACCGCGTGGTCTAATAAGCCGATGTCTCGGCTATATATCAGAAACTCTTCATCTAATAACTTTAGGAAAAAAATTAATTAGTAAAGGTGCTTGAAATAACTTTCAAGTTTCTAGGTTAACCGCTAGGGGGAGTAACCTGTGAAAAAAAATTTTAAAACCAGTTTTTTGTGAAATATGTCCAATTATAGCAGGTGTTAAATAAGGAAACTAGAAAGAGGCCTAAATTACGCACACATTTGTTTAACTGTGGGGGAGAATGGGAAAACACCTAATTATTGTGAATTATAATGGAACTAGATTAAATTTGTAACCAAATGGCGTAAACCGTATGTTGATAGCTTTTTTCGAACTCGAGATATAAATAAAAACGCATAAACATACGTAACTATAGTATTTACTCACCCTGTATTATAACTTAAACTTAAATATGTGATAGGAAGATCATACACATATTTTGATCATTAAAACTTAATGTCGAATTAAATGTTCAAATTGTTTTCCATCGTTGTCCACACAAAGAAGTAATTTATCGCAGATAGATATAACAGCTGCTTCAATCTTAGCTATTGATATACTATTTATTGTGTTTCTATGCGCTGTTTCATGTCGTCTCGCGTGGTTGGTCGAGTTTGGTACAGTAAATCCTTCAATCTTCCCCACAGATAAAAGTCCAGACGTGTTAAGTCTGGAGATCTAGCTGGCCATTAAAATATACTTCCCCTTCCAAAAGATTTATTTGGATATCTTATATTTAAATAATCTCTAACTCGTCTGGAAAAGTGCGCAGGACAGCCGCCATGCTGAAATATCATATCTCTCCTTGTTTGTAAGAAAATATCTTCTAGTAAAACAGGCAATTGATTTTCCAGAAAATCAAAATATGTATCGCCATTTAAAATTTCACATCCAACATTAAAACTCCATCTACCTTGAAGCTGCACTTTCTCCATCCACTATGGATTTTCTTCAGCCCAATAATGCATATTATGTAGATTAACACCACTCGCACTATTAAACGTAGCCTCATCTTTGACATGTTATGCGGTTATTCTTCTAGAAGACCTAACATCCAATTGGAGTAATTCAGCCTTGCATCAAAATCTCTCTCATGTAAAGCTTGGTGGAGAATTACATGATAAGAATGCAAACTAAGAAACAGAACAATAGATAAGTATTAGTGAAAAAAAAAACACAATATTTATTAAAACTCAAAAAATCTTGAAAAATGTACAATTGTTTCATAAGATAAATCTTGCATAAGGATTTTTAAGAAACGGATAAAAGAATAAAATTGCCATTTTTATCGAAATATTCAAATAACATTTGAATTTAAAGTTTAAATGGAATTACAAGTTTTTGGCATAAACGTTGACTATATAATATGAAAAACCAAACTGGAATGTTTTAAAATCCTTAGAACAGTAGTTTTGGGGTCCATATCACAACTCCCAATTTTCATAACGCCCAACTTCAAAATTGAAAATGTGAAAATTGGGCGTTGTGATCAGGCCCCGTTTTGGGTATGTTTAATTCTATAGATATTTGCCGACTACTTATATGTGGATTCTGTTGAATTAAAGTAAGAACATTGATTGAATTATCTTCGGTCATACCTCTACTGCATCGTTTAAAACAAGGACGATGAAAACTACAAGTTTCTCTTATTCTTGCCTTTCTTTTAAATACTTCTTTGCCATAATGTCTCCTGTCAGGATATCTTACAGAATATATACGGGAGGCAATAGCGGCATTTTAGTGACATTCGAAATAAACTCCAATGATATCATACAATTTGGCATTGGATATACCCAGCAGGAATTAGTACTGATAATTAATTACCAATATTAGCAATATTAATATTTATTGAAAAATTCGAATTATAATATAACACTTCTTAAAGAGAACGCAATGTTTTGACTGCTGTCAATAAATAAACAATTTGAACTCTCTCTCAAATTTATTGTCGCAGCCTACTTAGTTTCAAAAAAACTATTTTTAATCGTATGAAATAACAATGGTCAAAATGGGTATCGACGCTAAGATTCTTCTGATAAAAAAAATTGATAGTACTGACTTAGTAAATACTATAGTTACGTATGTTAATGCGTTTTTATTTATATTTCGAGTTCGACAAAAGCTATCAACATGCGGTTTGCGCCATTTTGTTACGAATTTAATCCAGTTCCATTATAATTTACAATAATTTAGGTGTTTTGTTAAACACTTTTAAGAACAATAATTTTTTTCATTTGAAAGTACCCTCTACCTATGACAATTAAAACTAAATGTAATTGTTTTATAGTAGATGTAATTAATGCATTTACACTATTTCTAATGAGACTAATTTCGTTAAAATCGGTTTATCCAAACCAAAGTTATTGGTATTTATCCAAAAACACTTCCCCACTCTTCCCCACCCTTTATTTGAAAAAATAGAAAAAAAACAGATTTGTGCGAAATTTAGGCCTCTTTCTAGTTTACTTAAATTACTGGTTCTTAAATTTTTCTTGACAGGTTACGCCCCCTAGCGGTTAACATATTTAAAGAAATTTTAAAAAAATACTCAAAATTAAGCAACTGACGTCATTTTGAGAACAGTATGGCTTTTTTAAAAATTTATTTCGCTTAATTGCATATCAACATCATAATCAATAAATACAGAGTGTTAATTACACAATTTTTCATGCATAACGACTAACGTCTAATTTCTTGCTAGTGTAATATATGTTTTCATTTCACTTCTAAAATTTCTGTAATATTTAAATTTAAAATCCTCAATTTTAATAATTTCCCAAAAGGTAATATATTAAAATCGCAGTTGCCCTTTCACACTTCCGTAAGAAATGTTTTAATGAGGAACCGACATCAACAACCTTACTGCCACAAAATTTTTTTATCTCCTAACGTAACATAAAAATCCAGTTAATTTATTACGTCAGTTACGTGCCTACTCATCAGTTAAAAGAGTTCGTATATCACAAAAAAATAACGTGCAACATTTACTAACACCAAATGAAACTTTTAAAATAATTTATCACTTTTTAATTTTTTTTCCAATGTTGAGTGGGAGCTAAAACTTTTAATTAAGTTCAGTGTACGTAAAGTTGGTGAATTTTGCAGGAATGCAATTAAAGTTACGGTGCTGACGCTTAACATTAATTGATAGTAGTTGCTTTAAAGATGTTTGTAGTATAAAGGTCAAATACTTATACATATGTATATTACAAAAAAAACAATCCTGTTATGTAATTTAATTTAAATGCATTAGTAATTCTTAAGCTTTTAACTTACACTGTATATTTGTGTACAGATACAAGACCTGATAGTTCAATGAAAATTATAATGTAGGTTATAGAAAAGATTTATTAATTGTGGTTTTCTCCTTAATTTTATTAAACAACGACGTTTAAATTTCTATTTCTAGGACCTTCTTTGTGGAAATAGCAGAAAAAAAAAACAATAAATTTTCTACCAACGTTTCGGCTACTACAATGAGTAGCTTTTATCGAGATATCAATTTAAATCATTTTTTCACACATGGAATTTGCTAATTGGACATTTAGACTCTTAATAAACATAGTTAACTTATCACAACATAAAATTAGATTTACATAATTATACAGCACACATATGTATCAAACAACCTACGTACAAACGACTCACGACTCAAGACTTGATGCCTTCATAAAGGATACGCATTGTAGTAGCCGAAACGTTGACAGAAAATTTACTGTTTTTTTTTCTATCTCCACAATGAAGATCCTATAATTAGGGAATTTAAATGTCATTGTTGTATAAAAGTTTATTGAACGACAAAAATAATCGAAAAATTAACCTGATTTGCAGAAAGAAGTGAAGTGTCTAGCGGAACAACCTGAGAAAAAAAAACTAAAGGGAATTCGGCTCGATGTAGCGCACTAAGTTCGTGGAGGATACAATACTTATAGTAGTTAGATCAGCAGCGTCCGGCTTCGTCGAAGAGTTGCGTAAGTCCCTGAAGAACAAAACAAAACAAACAAATCTTGAAATATTAGGAGAATGTGACAGAAATAGAGAGACTGTCTCATATAGTTACGTGCGTTAGCAGCAGCCTCGCTTAACAATAAATAAGGCTTGCAATTAATGTGTCGAATTTCAGGTAAGCTTTAGTTATACATGAGTTAAAACTATCATTCCAATTGAGGATTGGCTGCTATTAAGGCTCTTCGTACACATATCACTTACACTCGGCGATTTAAACTAAACTTAAACTAAGATTAAAGGGTAAGTACCTCCCGCAAACCCAAAAAGCCTTTTGTATCCGCGACAACCGCTCTAAATAAAGCGCCCCAGCCCATATTGAGCTGATTAAAACAAACGTTTGGTTGAGGAATGTACACCGAATAAAAATTTACTTAAATATTAGAGATCAAGCCGTTCTCATATGTACCTGAGTTTTATACACATTATTATTATGAATAAGTGGCTTAAATACTAAAACTTAGCTGTCATCGGTAGAATATAATTCCGAGAATGAAAGTGTTCTGCTAGCGACGGTATCGTCAGTTCAGGAAATTAGATATTCCCAGCATTCTTCTTAGGGGAGGTGTGCGGAGAAGGCGATTGACTCCCTCGATGAAATTATGAAGCATAACCAACCCCTGTAGACGTAGTATCCACCGGTTGTCTGCAGCTTAATTAATTTTCATTGATAGGGAAGGTTCTTAATCAGTTACTCCAGCACCCTCAAGAGTTATGTCAATATAATACACAACGAGAACACAAGGTTAAACGCAACGTGCTGAAAGCATACGTAGCAATTATAATTAATACAAATAGGAAAGAAAACAAAATGTATTCA
Source organism: Abscondita cerata (assembly GCA_030710515.1). NCBI lineage: Eukaryota > Metazoa > Arthropoda > Insecta > Coleoptera > Lampyridae > Abscondita > Abscondita cerata. The sequence goes on from JALBCR010002892.1 coordinate 103,561, forward strand.
CGGTGAGGTTAGCCGGATTAAACTTAAACACCAATTTGAATTGGAAATCTTGTGTACGAAAACGAAAAAAGAAGATGTCCGCTGTACGTCTAGAAAATCCAGTCGAATTTAATTTTCCACCAATAGAAAATTGGCAAAACGCGCGCTAAATACGACTTTCGTCGCAACATACTACTTGCGATACACGTGTTAAAACGGCTCACGACCTACGTCCTACATTCGGAAAATAAAACCGTAACACTTTGATAACAAGATCGTATTGTTGGTTGCACTACGATACATCTGAATCTTTCCCGAAACTCGACCAAACAAGCAACCGTGCTGTATGTCCACTCGCCGATATTGCAAACACCGTTACGGAAGTAAGGTTCAATAATAAATCTTTTATGTTCTGACAGAAAAACTATTTTTGTTATAAAAATTTGATGAGCGCTGACAATCAATTGACGTTTATTAGCTGAAGTTATCAAAGACATAAAAAAATTGCTAATGTCAAAGCCATAGCCACACCTCATCTAAAAACTTATCACCCCTGGGTCTACATATACAAATAGGAGTAGGTAAATGCAACAAATAACATATTCCAAAATAAGATGGGTCGAAATTTTAACCTTCTGTGACAACGTTTCTCCAACTTTTGTAAATGGCGCCATCAGTACGAAGACAAATTCCTACAAACATATAAAACATGGGATAGGTTTAGGATAGACCTATAATGGCAAGGTTTTCAATATGGACATTAAGCTACATTTTAAACTTTGATAATAATTATGTTGTGTGTCTATTACATTATCTACTTACAATTTTAATTTTAAGACCCTCATCATTACTGAGCATGTTTACAATTAATTTTTTATTTGCTCAAGCGAAAGTGTATTTATTTATCGTTTGCGTTGAATATTTCTTTTTAATTAATTTTTAAAAAGTAGCCATTTACGTTGCTTAATTTAAAAATTGTATTTATTGACGTCATGAATAATAGATTGGGCATGCAATACATTTTAAGACGTTGCAATCTTGTGTCACATCAAAACTAAATAAATATTTAAGTCTAAGATATATAAACAAGTTGTTAGAAATGATATACAGCCTGTCCATATACTACGCGGACGTTTGATATTGCCTTTAAAAATTAGATTTTTTTCAAAATCAGATCTGGCCATTATAGAAAAATACTAGGAAACATGTTTGTACTGAAGAGAATATGCAATTTGACATCATTACCATTGTCAGCAGTTGAGAATTCTACCATTGGAGTACGACAAATAGCAGATAATGTTAAAACTTTGTAGACCCCTGTAAATAAAGTCTTACAAAAAAACAAATTCCATCCTTATCCCGCACAACACCATTTCAATGTCTGACAAAAACATATGTTGAATGTTGAGACGTTTACTAGGAATTCTTCTCGTATTTGCCATTTCCAGTTTATTTAGATATTCCTTTCGGTTATTTAAAATAATTTGTCCATCGATTTTGTAAATTTGGATGATCTATTTCATAATTTCGAGTTGTCAGTAAAAATGTTTTGATGAAAGGTGTATTTTTGATAAAAAAATGAAAAACGACGGTTGAGTTTTATTAGACAGACATCAATAACAAAGTTGTAGAGAATTTAATTCCACATTGATCAGAGAAATAATATACAGGGTGTTCTATTTGATTTTATCAAGTTATTAATTTTCTTCGATTGCATTACATTTTTTTTCCAAGACAACTTTTAAACCATGGCCAGTTAAGGTCGTTAACACGTAAGTGTGAATAAAATTTGAGTTTGATATTTCAAATAATAGCTTGAAAAACCTGAAGTATCTGAAAGCCAATATTGACCCAAGAAAGTTTTTAAAAATTGATATCTCTAAAAGTATCATTTTTGAGTAAGACTTGTATATAAAGTCCTCGTAGATTTTCACGTAGATTTAGAATAAAAAATAAAAAAATTCTTTCCATTTAAAAGTTAAAGTTGACAAGTGGTCTATGACAGTGGAACACCCTGTAGAATTGAAAATATTTTTAAATTGTAGCCACTGAGTAATCAAAAAATGGTCAAAACTGATTTTAAATAAATCTACTTTTTAAAGGCAATGTCAAAGGTCCGCGCACTACACGTACTGGCTGTTTGTATTGAATATATTCACGAGGCACAGAAAATGTAAATATTTACTTTAAAACTATTGTATTTAAATCTAGCAACAATCAAACACATATATAAGCATTGTTGTCGCTGTGAGATTTTTTTTCACGCGCGCGTATGAAAAGTTAGTAAAGTAACATTTTATGGATGTCATATTGTGTTATTAGAGGTTAAGACGTTGCATTGCCTTATAAACATGTGCCGGTAAATGGTAGGCTTTGATTATAGGATAGTAGTATGTTAGATCTGGCAACGTCGTAAACAAAATGTTGTTACTATTTACTTATTGGCTCGGGGAAAAAGCGGTAAATTACTACATATTTAAAGTTAAATATCTAAAAATTGTAAAAAAAGTTGTTATTGTATTTATTGTGACTTGAGATGATTTATATTTATATTTATATCAGAGTTTGCTGGGCATTTTCGGGTTGATTTCGGTTGATATGGTATTACAATTTTATCGCTTTCAAGATGGCGAGTAAAAAACGTTTAAAATGGATGTATGATTCATCTATGCATTCTTGAAACAAAAATTATAATTTCTACAAAGTACGGCTGGCGGAAAACATAAAATGTGATAAAATCGTATATTCAGAATTATCAGAAGAAAAGGTAATGTGTAGATCACTATTCGGATGTGTTACGTTAACACGAGGTGGCACTATATCTCGCAACCATCTTATTGGTTTTTCAATTTTTATTCTTTGAATATTATTTTTTCACTTTCCATAACTCCAATGAATATTGAAGTGATTTTCAAATATTAGGTAATATTAATTAATATTAATTAACTGTCATTCTATTGGGTACACGAAAACGTACTAATTACTTTAAAATGCTATGAATATAATTTGAAACATTAATTTAAATGCTTTTTACGATTTTGATACATAAATTCTGCTTAACACGGAGAGTTTTCATTCTTTTCGTGCCTTATACTTCCTGTCCAAAAATTTCTGCATAATCAATACAATCCTGTTGAGAATTATAATGAGTATATGCGAACGAAGGGTCGCATAATCTAAAAACTTTATTCTGAAGTATGGGTTTTACACAGACCGAGTATATTCCTCGTGTGACGTTTGTGTTTGTTGTTGTATCATTCAGTGGTTCTTTTTATTGTTCATTTCAAATCAAATATCAAAAAGTAGTATTGGATTTATCATCGATTTTCCAAATTACGACGTCATATTAATGAACTATTCAGTTCTTATATTTCTATAAATCGCAAGAATTTTCCTACAATTAAATTAAATTAAAAAATAATAAACCTTTTGAAACCTTCAGGGAGTATGAAAACTTTTCATACAAGTAGTAAGATATGCATTTCTACATAGTTTTAGTAATAATAATCGTTTAATCCATACAGGCACATGTGCACATGGAGAATGGTCAAATATGAATATACATGGTGTCCCAGAGATCACTCTACAGGGTTGTATTTCCGTTAATTTTTATTTTTTATTATTTTTTTTTTAATTTTTGTAAATGAGATTAAATTCTCTATACGATAAGTAAATACAATTTACTATTTATTTATTTATTGTATCGTATGGTACATTTTAAATATTGTTTTGTGATGTAAGTGTTATGTATGGTGCCCCAGAAGATCAGTCTAAACCTGTACAGTGTGGTGACGAAACCGTGTGCAATTGTGGATTGGTTTGTCTTGACAAAGCATTTGCTTCAAGGTTTAGGAAAACCACTAAAACCTAAACATGCCAACCCTTACCCACCCTAATATACATATGTAATAATATTAACCAAGTGTGTAAACATTATAGAAGGTAAATAAGAACATAAAATATAACAGCACAGCCATTGCATGACGATATATAACGGACCGGTCCAAGCGACAGTCACGACAATGACGGAAAAAAAAGTAGGTTAAAGAAATAGCAAAAAATCTCATATTCACAGTGTGTTTGTTTCCTGTAAAAGTAAAATATCGACCCTATTCGTGAAACAAATATTACACAAGAAATCTGATTTGCCCTTACTCAACCCCTCAACACCAATTTGCAGAATATTTGTTGTGTGCCCTATATTGGTATGCGATTGTGTTTTGTGAAATTGTGTTGTACATTTTTTCCTAATTATCCGGGAGGGTCAAACCTCTAAAACACACACGAAAAAAAAATGGACGTACATAATATAATAATATAATAACATAATCACAAAAATAATAATAATCACATTAGCATCATGTCGCACTTTTCGGAATTGGTATAATTCATATTTATTATAGTAAACGGAACACTAAAAAATTAGGGAAATCAGTTTGACAATTAACTTATGCATTGTTTTTATAGGCTCCCAGATAAAAATGACAAAAATCAGTTATTTCCATGGCAAACTCAGCTTCAACTATTAATCGTATTTTTCTAAAAAATTCCTTATTTAAGACCCATATTTTTTTATATGGTTGTAAAGAGAATAAAAGGTACTATCTCAAAAAAAAAATATATATTATGCTATTTGAAAAAAAGTTGAATATCGCTACCATTATACAAGTGCAGAAATTGAAAATTGTATTTATTTATATTATAAAGAATTTAGTCACATTTACGAAAATAAAAAAATAACATAAAAAATAACGGAAATACAACCCTGGGGAGTGATCTCTGAGACACCCTGTATACTAACGAGTGTTTAACACTAGAACTACCGACAAATTCAAATACCTAAAACATCCACGCTCGGTCATTTTGACCGTTATATAAAGCTATCATTTTTGTTTTGTTTTTTCTAATTGCAACAACATGATATCCTTGTGGTATACTTATTTACTTTCAAAACTGCATTTTACTTACATATTTTCATTTAATATAGATTATAATTGTAATAAAAACTGCAATACAAAATAATTACATTCAAATAAACAATTATTTTGAACAATTATCACAAGTCACTGTTTTTGTAATTGCTCCTGCACACTTTCCACAAACATACTTTTGGCAACATGAACATTGTTCCACAGTTTTATTACCCTTACACAGATTAATTTGACATTGATGTCTTTTACGCGAAACGTTCTCGTTTCTTCCGCCAACATTAATTTTACCGTCTCTTGATTTTCTATACATTTCTGCCAGTTCCTCTGCTAATTTGAACATGTAGTCCCTCCTTTTTAATTTAGTACCGGTTACTTCTTTGTAAATTATCCACGAATTTATTATTGCCATGTCCAGGATGTTATAAAAGACCTGAACTGGCCATCTTCGCGAGCCTGCTTTTGTTGAGTATTTACGTGCCATTTGATCTAGTACATCAACTCCAAATTTGCTTTTTTTTTTTTCAGGCTTTTTCTTGGCACCATCATCGATGTGCACCGTTGGATGAAATGTACTCAGAATAACGACGTTTTTACCTACTTTGGTTTGATAATTCGTAAGAATGCTTTCTTCAGCTTTTAGAATAGAAGTGGAATGTAACTGCATTTTCTTGTTTTTTATAATTGAGGGAATTTCTTTGCGTGCTTTATTGACTGTTCCCACTATGGTAGTTTTCTTTTCTAGTAGCTTTTAGCCAAACTGAAACTTGTAAAGAAATTGTCTGTTGTTACGTTTCTACCTTGATTTAGGTAAGGTTCCATTAGCTTCATTACCACGTATTCGGAAAGAGATTGGTCGATAGGGCGCACATCATCTTTCCCTAGATAAGGGAAGCCATTCAATAAATACTTTGATTCGGTATCAACTGCTAACCAGAATTTTATCCCAAATTTATCAGGTTTATTTGCCATGTACTGGGTAAACCTACATCTGGCCTTTGTTGGAAAGAGCTGTTCATCTATGGTTATGTTGGGTCCCGGAATATAACAATCTTTGCAGTTTGCGATAAATTTGTTCCATACCTCTGAAGCTAACGCAAATTTGTCTGTTTGAATACGCTGTGTTCTCGATGATCGAATATCAAATCTTAAAAATTTTAATATTTCGCAAAACTTGTTCCGCGACATAACTTCTCGAAAAATGGTGGACCCCATACATTAGACCATAAGCTGTTCAACTCTAATGCTCGAGCACCGTAAGCACCTCGTGCTATAACTATAGCAAAAACGCATCAAGTTCTTCTAAAGACAATATCCAGTTATTGTCTCTCAATCGCAATCTAGCCTCAGTTTCAGTACACTTTTGTATATGTTTTACGATATAATCATCAATAAAGAGTCTAAATGAAGTTATTGCTAAATCTTTTGACACATACCTTTTGCATAAGGTGTTGGTCCAGGTTTTTATGAATTATATTTCTTTGAGGTGTTCGTCCAGTTGAAGATTCATTGGGTTTTATAACTTCCCATACAACACCACTTTTAGAGCTATGCTTACTACCAATCGGTAAAAACAACAAATTGTTAGAGTTAATTTTTCTGTTAGCTTCCGGCATCGTTTGCAAGGGAGTAACAACAACATAGCTTTGGGCGCTACTATCTCCCACGACAATAGAAGAATTTTCAACAGAATCGCTTTCGTCGCTACTGCTTCCTATTGTAGACCGGTTGCCAACGTTTTCGTCTTCTTCACTGCTGCTATTCTGGCAAAGCGTACTAGAAGCAGTCATTTGTTTAGAACTTCCGTTTCCACTACACCCCGAATTCGTGGTTTCGACGTCAGATTGTTTTTCACTTTCTGATCCGGAATCGCATTCCGAAAGGGCTTTCAATTCGGCTAAATAATCTAAAGCTTGTTGTGGTGTAAGACCACGTGAAGACCACAGTTCAGACATTATTCACATAACAATAAACGACAGAACTTGTTGACAGATGTATGCACACTATTCAACGAACAATTTATGACTAATCGTTGATGCTTTATTGCATCATGCAACAACCGTTCTGCTATTGCCGATGTAATCCGAAGAACTACAATAAGACACGAATGCGTAACATTGACTGATAAAAGTTTGTAAAACAAACTGTTATTACAAATAATAAAATATATATAAGTGATTACATTTGATATTTCACAAACAGATTCTACAAATAACGTAAATTATACTAAAAGGTTAAATTGACCGCTGTGGTAATTTTAGGTAAAATAACAAAATTTATATTAATTTAAATTTTAAAAAGTGAATATCTTATAGAAAGTGAATATACACCAAATTAATAAAAGTCACAAGATGAAAATGTTCCTACTTCAATAATTGTGAATTGGCAAGAAGTTAAAGTCCACGAACGGTCAAATTGACCGGAGCGGTCGTTCTAGTGTTAAATAAAAAACTGTGCTGGACAGGCCGTGGAATTGAATCGATTTAATTGTTTTTACATATAACCTAACAATTGACAGGTAAAAATGTTTTTTGAAACACCTTAAACTGTAACCTAAACTGGTTTGTTAAAAAAATTATCAAATGTCCATGGCCTAACCAGTCCAGTTTTTTATTTAAACATTCGTTTATAAAATGAAACAAATACCAATAAACATAGTACAAACCGTACACATAGCATAAGTGAATAGTACTCTTAGTAGTCACGCATAGTAGTCACTCTAACAGCACATATCAAAACTAATGTTTTTTTAACATTATAGCTTGTACTTAACTTTCAAAAGGTTAATTTTGCTTAAAAAGTAAATCGTTAAATAAAACAAGAAGAATGACGATATTTGTAGACACCAGATTTCAAAAACATTTATATTTGTTTTAACATGCAGGTAAATTTTGAGCTTGGGAAAAACTGTTTTACAAGACTTCTTGCATTTCTTAAATATTATTGTACAAAGTATTCGTTTCTGTACTAAATACCAGTCATTAAGGTATCGGGAATATCTCCACCACATTATATTATATCTAACTTCAAGTAGAATAGACATGCGCATTATGGTAAGTTTTTTCTCTGAAGAATCGATAATCAATTCGCTCAATATCTTCTTCTTCTTCTTGTTCTATTATTCTAAGCGGGTGTCGGGCGACTTTCTGACGATTCTTTTATCAATTTTTCCATTTCTTCTGAAGCTTCTTTCATTTCCGCTGTATTTTTCCCCTTTTTTAATCCTATATCTATGATTTCATCCATCCAAGAGATTTTGGTTTACCACTCACCTCCTTATTCCGCTTCTTGTCTCTCTTGCATCTTCCTCGGTAATCTATTTATTTCTATTTTAAGAGATGACCATACCATTCCAGTTGCCTTTCTTCTATTTTTTTTATGATTGATTTTTGTTAAAGCGTCTCTATGATTTTTTTCATTTCTTACACAATGCTTTATTTATTATTCTTTTTAGTGATTGCATCTTTGTAGCGCCGTCAACTTAGATAGTTTGTAACGTCCAAGAATCATATGAGTACATCGTAATTAGGGCTATCATAGTATTATACAGGGTGATTCCGCTAACCCGTTCATTAGAAGTTTATGGACTTCCCGTTGAAATATTTGTTTAAAAATTTGTAATAGGGGATTGCTGAAAAAATTCTATTTAATTAAAATATTTCAGCTCTTCTGGCACTTCCGGTTATACCGGAAGTGGCTACCAATTTTCTTATTTTAAATTGAATGATTTTTTTTTGTATATTTGGATTCTACGCTAAAATCTGAGTTACTTTCATGTAGCACAACCTATATGAAAAATCAATAGTTTTTGAGAATATTCTTGGTAGATTTCCATATCGTGTATAATGTCACGTCGACGTTTACAAGTTTGATAAATAAGGCACATTGTTTTAATTTCCACAGGCCACTAGTCGGAAATTATTTAATAAAATAAAGAAATATTGTGTGTCGAATGTAAATACATCGATAGCAGGAAAATGGTAACAAATAGGTATAGGGAATCCTTATAAAGAATGAAAGACCATTTAATTCTCCATCACATAGAGCAACAAGATACAGGGTGTTCCATTTAAAAAAATTGACTTTTGAGCAGTTGAAGTTAGTCAGATTTAGCCAAACATTTTGAACACTCTGTAAATAATGAGATGTCATATTACACATCATTTAAAAACTTAACAGTCTTCCTAAGTATAGTCCAATTTGGTTACTATAACTTTCTTTTCCAATAAACTACTGATTTTTCATATAGGTTGTGCTACATGAAAGTAACTCAGATTTTAGCGTAGAATCCAAATAAACAAAAAAATAAATTATTCCATTTAAAATAAGAAAGTTGGTAGCCACTTACGGTGTAACCGGAATTTGCACTAATTGTCAAATGAAAATTTTTCCAAAAAATGGGATTATTTCTAAGAATATCGACAAATGTTATAAGGATAAGTGGTTCTAAATACCATTTTATTATTTATATTTTTTGAAAATTGCACCACCAAATAAGATTCAACGCAACCTACATAATTCTTCTATATTTTAGGTCAGCTATAATGTGTATTATACAGGGTGTCTTTAACTGAGTGCCCATTAGTAATATCTGGAGAACCGTGATAGCGAGAAAATCAAAATTTGGTATGCAGCCATTTGTGACCAAGATCTATTGTTTTAAAATATTTTTAAAATGGCGCAACTTCCGGAAGTACCAGAAATTGATAACAACTTAGTTTTTTTAAATGTAATGACTATGATTTTATTTTCTTTTATGATTCCAATTTGAATTTTAGGTCAACTTTATGTAAGGTACTTCTAACCTAAAATGTCAACTTTCGGTGATAAAGATTGTTTTATGTCAAAATTAGCAAAAATCATCTATGTACGAAAAAAATTGTTTCAATGGAACTAACAAAGATGGAATACCAAAATTCTGCTAGTGGAAAGGCAAAACATTGCACTTCTTCTTTTTTTAACTCAATCTTGATACTCCAACTCCAACTTGGAGCAATTGCAAAGACACTTTGTACAGCTGCATTGGCATTAGTTTATTCTACAGCAGAATATTGTGCTCCTTTCTGGTTGAATAGTTATGTAAAAAAATAGATGGCCAGTTGAATTGCACTATGCGTATAATTAGTGGCACCATTAATTCTACTTCTTTCGATTGACTTCCTGTTCTTTGTAATATTACTCGTCTGGAGTTGATGTTTTCAGTAAACGTCTTATTGATGATCCAACAATAGAAGTCCCGGGCTTTGATCAAAAAATAGAAATTTGGTCAAAAGTAAATCGCATAAGAACAGGCCATTCAAAATGCAACTCTATGTTGTTTAAATAGGGTGCGATTTCTAATTCAAATTGTGACTGTGGAAATGAACCGGAGACACATATTGTAGAGGATTGTCAATTAACAAATTTTAAATGAGGGTTTCCAAACATTAATAATTTAACGGATTAAGCTATATTATAGCTTACGAATCTAAATGACATCTGAAGTTCAGCAATGTTTTGTATTCTTGTCCTTATTATCTGTTTTTCCATTATTTTGTTTTGCTATTTCTTTAACCTACTATTTTTTGGTTATTGTCGTGACTGGCGCTTGGACCGGTCCATTATATATTATTTACCTTCTATAATGTTTACACACTTAATTAATATTATTACATATAAATACTAAGGTGGGTAAGGGTTGGCATGTTTAGGTTTTAGTGGTTTTCCTAAACTTTGAAGCAAATGCTTTTCCAAGACGAACAAATCCACTATTGCATACGGTTTTGTCACCACACTATACAGGTTTATACTGATCTTCTGGGGCACCATACATAAAACTTACATCACTATACAATATTTAAAATGTACCATACGAATAAATAAATAAATCGGAAAGGGCTTTCCTTCCATACTATGCCTCCGACCTAAATCGCCATCAGTGCTTTGTTTTGCAGCTATTTCAATTTTAGTGTGTGTATCCGAACAATCCAATTACCAGTACCAAACCATTTCTTAACTATCAATGGGAACTATTGAGGTTGAACGCTTTAAAAGGTCGTCTTAATGAATGACACACGTATGTGATTCTAGTTAAGTAACTTATCTCCAGGTCTATAAGTTAATGTCGAAGAACTGTGTGTCGATAGACCAATTACTTGTACTCGACGGTTTCTTATCCTGTTTGTTCGTATTACTATCAAAGTAACCTTGACTGCTTTGATAAAGTACATTTTAAGTCAAGGTGGCGCTTATAATTAATTTACTTATTGTTATATTTGAATCCACACGCTCTGTGTGCGTAGCTATCAGGATAAGTTTGACGTTCAAGGAGGATAAGAACCCGTCTCACTCAATAGCAACGGTTATTGAGTATTGTCTATTACCTGATTACTGTGTGGCTAATTAAGTCATAATTATATGTGTGAATGTCACCGGGAGAGCACGATATTCTGCATTGCTACTTATATATTTTTCGTGTATGACTTATTATGTGTGTAACCGATTAAACGATCTTAAACCGAGGAAAGTAGTTTAATTGCCCATTAACCAAAGTAATTGTAACATACTCAATTGTAGATACTTCTTTGAGTAGGTACTTTGGTTTTATGACCGAATGTTGTAAGCTTTATCTGTTACTTTTTTGTTAAATATCATTATACCTAAAAATTGTTTTGATTAAAAAATTGTTTTTACTAACTTTTTTCAAACAAAACCATGACATAAACTAAATATGGCTCCCAAATTAAAAAAATGTAAATTTGATAAATAAGCAATAAAAATTATTTTAAGAATATTTCTGACTACGCCACTGGTTTTGTATTTAAAAAGTGCTTGTATAATGCGCAGGCAGATTTCAAAAATTTTTATAAATAAAAAAGTTATGAGTAGTTTTTGTTTTGGACCAAATTGAAAATATAGCGGGATGCGGTTTTAGCATTCAAATTTTCTCAAAATTCGAGCTTGACACCCTTTAGTTACTTTTTCTGTAAAATGTCAGGAAGTGGCCGAAACCCCCCAAGGGAACACTAAACTGACTCACCCTGTACTGTGGTATTTGCGTTTTCAAATACTGATATTACGATATTGATTAGTATTTTAGGTATATGTCATTTTTAAATAACACTTCGCTATGCACCATATCGAATGCAGCCTGTAAGTATATAAAGGTAGTATCTTCCACTGTTATCATGTATATTCCTCAGACTGAATATGTTGAGATTCGTTTGTCTTTTGCTGCTTGCTATTTTTCCAACTTATTTGTTATAATGGTTCCTATTTTTTTACGATTATTGTGTTCAGGATCACTGAAAAAAAACCCGGTAACTTTTCTCGACTCCCTTTTGCGGATTTATATCGTTATCTTACATACAGTGCAATGCTTTATTTCGTAGCTTCATAAGTTTTTCCTGTGTTTATCGTCTTCCGTTTATGTATTAAATAATTTTCTTTCCTCATCTTTTATTATAGCCCTCTTCCACCCTCTTCTCTAAAAGTTTGTTTCAGGATCTCATTTTCGCATTTTTTACCATTTGTTTGGCTTACTTATTTAATTCCTCATATATTTTTTTGTCTGCCATGTTTCTTGTATCCAAATATTTTTTGTTTGATTGTACTCCTTATTTCTTCGTTTCACGATCTGGTTTATTCTGTGTTTCCGGTACTGTAAAAGTGGACAACTTGGGACTTAAGGGGAACATGGGCCAATGACGCAGCGGTGCAAGCGGTTGCATGTTTTGGTGTCAGTGGATTGTTTTTATTCTGCGCACCGCATCGCACTGTTTGCTAAGAAGTTAAATAATCTATTTTAGGATACTTGAGATCAATATTGACTCGTTAAAGGTTATTAATTAATTATTTAACACGAAGTACCGTAGATGGCAAAAATTTAGGGTGTTAAAACTCTAGTTACCGGGCTAAGTAGGAATGATGTACATAGAAATGGTTGTATGGTTATGATAGTGTAGTGTTTTGTGCATCGTACCATACCTTTGATTATTTAAATATGTTCATGAACTCGTGCACAGGTTCGATTCCCCAAAATCATGCACTTTTCGGGGAATTTGGGACAGGTTGTCCCAAGTTACACCCCTGTCCTAAGTTACCCCTTACTGTGAATTATCAAAACTACACTAAGCAGAACCTTGATCAAGCAATCAGGGATGTGAAAGCGGGAATTGTGCATATTCAAGAGGCGGGTAAAAAGTATGCGGTACCGAAGTAGACAATCAGTCGCAAAATCAAGCAGAAGAACATGGGGAATGTCGGCAGCCCCGCCACTTTTACACCTAAGAAGGTTGGAGGGCCACCTTATCAAAACTACACTAAGCGGAACCTTGATCAAGCAATCAGGGATGTGAATGCGGGAATAGTGCATATTCAAGAGGCGGGTAAAAAGTATGCGGTACCAAAGTAGACAATCAGTCGCAAAATCAAGCAGAAGAACATGGGGAATGTCGGCAGCCCCGCCACCTTTACACCTGAAGAAGAGAAAGTTGTAGTAAAAAACTTGTTGATGGCTGCCAAGTGGGGTTTTCTACTTACTGCATACGATATACGAGTAGTTGTCAAAGCTCATTTGGACAAAAGGAGGGTGATGGTCAAGCGTTTCAAGAAGAACCTACCAGGAGTTGACTGGTTGAAGTCTTTTTTAGCCAGAAACAAGGATTCGTTATCATTTAGGCTAGCAGAAAATATTAAGAGAGCAAGGGCTGCTATTTCACGTGAAATAATTGACGTGTATTTCGACAATCTAGAAGATGAGCTACAAGGAATACTGCCCAAATGCATAGTCAATTTTGCAAAAACCAAAGGCTATCTTATGTGACAATTTGGCCAGCCACATATCGGTGGATATCGCCACTATATGTGAAGAACACGACATAAAATTTTTGTTGCTGCCACCCAATAGCACGCACATTTGCCAACCGCTCGACGTCGCCTACTTTCGACCGCTAAAGATCAAGTGGAGACTAGTTCTGGATAAGTGGAAGGCAGGGCATGGAGGGGTTATGCCTGAAAACGCGTTTCCATCATTGCTCAAAAAAACATTGAACTTCATGAACAACTCTTCAGCGAATCTCCAATCAGGCTTTGAATCATGTGGAATAGTGCCGCTCAATCGTCGGAAAGTCATGGACAGATTACCAGATTCCACCACTGAAAAAGACCCGGATAGTACATTGGGTGAACCTGCGGAATGGGAAGTTACCATGGAAAACTTTCTAAAAAACATGCATCAGCAAGAAACATCAACCCCAAAGAAGAAGAAAAAGTTAGTGGTTTATACAACTTTTTCTTTAAGTTTTGAGTTCAATACATTTTTTCAAAACGAAAAAAATGTCCCAAGTTATGAAATGACAACGCTATCATACCTAATACATATGATTTTGAGGTGTCCCAAGTTCCCTGTTTTTGCGGGTAACTTGGGACACATGGTTTTTTTTTTAAAAAGGGTGATCCTTTTGATTCGTGTCAAAAATTTTGGCACGTACCTTTAGCTGAAAACAAGACTCATATGACAATCAAAGAATGAACGTTCTATGTAAAACAGTTCAGGCGCTACGAGGTTCTAAAGTTGAAAACTGTCTCAAATTGTCCACTTTTACGGTATTTTTTTTATACCACATCCTTTCGTTATCTTTCAGTTTTTTAACTGTATGAATTCATTATAATGTTACTTAAAGAAGTAGTGGGGAATATCTTTTATTATTATAAAATAAAAAACTTTGAAATAAAGATATTGTAATAATATAATACATAATATTTTTGGGTTTAAATCGAATCAAATAAGTAACAAAATGATTGTAAAAAAATTTACATTATTTTTTATGCAAAAAATTACACGGTGGTAAATGGTTTATTAAATTAAAAAGACATGCATCACGTCATACAATAAAACCTACTTGTAAATAACATAATACACTCTTACAAGGGTACCGATCTCACGATTTGACAAAATGTCACTTAAGTACCTGTCAGTGAACGATTACCATGAATAGAATATTTATGCACCCAAACAAAGCCGTTACAAGAGCTGTATAACTTTCATTAATAGTTTTAATTTTCAATTTAAAAATCACTCAGTCATGTAATTACACTTTTGATATCTTAAATTGGACGTAATCTAGTATAATTTATCAAGCAATGTCAAAAGCTTTTGTATTTGAAGCAGGTACCCACTTTTAAAAATAAAACCGATAGCAGTCACGACACCGGAAAAAATTAAATATTCACAACGGTTGCACTTCATTCAAAAGTTCGTAACACAAACAAAATTTGTGTACTTATATTGAAATACTTTTGCTAAAGAAAACAAAAGTTTGTAGCATTCATACAATATTCATTTTTTACTTGCTTCATCTACCTGTAAAATGATGCCTCTGGTTAAAGGTCGCGTTGGACGTACACGTATTTCGTGGTTCCTAATAGAATGAATATATAACGAGGCTAGAAGGCGGATGAGGTTACAGTAAAAATGTTAATGCAATTACTGAGAAATAGTTTGATACACTTTTAATACAAATTTCTTATTCTGATCTCAATTTTACTAACTCGATTTTAAACTTATAACGAAGACGATAGTGAACGTTATCTACTCTTTTTCACATCACGATGACTTATTTGTTCGTAAGCTTCATATAAGTAATAATTTACTTCTTGATGAAAACATTTACATTTAGGCTGTATTATCAAATGGCGCTAACCTAATTTTTATTTAAATCTAATATAAAAGGTAAACTTATAAGGTATAATGAACAAAGACTCCACATCAAAGATTATTGAAAATGTTTGTTCTACAAAAGAACGGTTCGTTGAGGAAAGGCACAAAATTACCATACCAAGTTGGGAGTAATTTTGCCCTACACGAAATTATTCATAACGTGTTATATTATGATTATTAAATTTAACATCCCGTACGTACATATATTCTAACTTAAACTTTTGAATAAAATTTTTAGCATTTTACTTTTGAAACAATTTTAACCTAAAGTACAAATACAGAAATTGATTTTAAAAAGGAGCACCACCAACCATAATAATGTATGTAAATTTTTTACATGAATATTTTTACAAAACAACATCTCCTTTTTGTAAGAATATATAATTAAATGGTGGAAAATTGAAAAAAAAAATCGGCTAAGTTTGAAATAAAAAAAATTATTGAGAAAAGATAGCTCAGTATCAGTATGATGGTTTATACGAGGGTGGTCTGAAAAGTTTTCGACTTAACAAATCTACAAGATTTTTTATCTTAAAATTTATTTTTTTTTCTACATAGTCTCTTTGTGACTCTATACACTTTTCCCAGCGATGCTCCTATCTCTTTAATCCGTCCAAATAGTACTCGGCGTTCTTCTCTGCAAAATAATGGTTCACGAAGGTGATTGCATCCTCATTTGACAAAAATCTTTGTCCTCCGAGCGCAGTTTTTAGTTGAGAGAACAGAAAGAAGTCGCTTGGGTCTAAATCTGGTGAATAAGGTGGATGGTCAAGCAGTTCAAACTGTAATTCATGGATTTTCGTTATGGCAACTGTTGAGGTGTGAGAGGGGGGTTGTCTCGGTGAAACAGGGTTTTCTTTTTCTGCAAATGTGGCCGTTTATCCACAATTTCTGCCTTCAGCTTGTCAAGTAATGATGGGTAGTATGCTACTGTAATGGTTTTCCCTTTTTGAAGATAATCGATTAGGATAACTCCATGACCATCCCAAAAAACAGTCGCCATCACTTTCCCAGCCGAAAAACAGATTTTGCTTTTTTTGGAGCCGGTTCCTCCTTTGCAGTCCACTGTTTTGACTGTATTTTTGCTTCAGGTGTATAGTGGTGTATCCAAGTTCCATCTTAAAAAATCGGATTTATTGCGCCTAAACTGCGCCAACAAAGCATTGGAAATGTTCATTCGAACACGTTTTCGGTCTAACGTTAGCAAACGCGGCACCCAACGCGCGGACAGCTTTCCCATGCCTAGATGTTGATTTAATATGTGACAAACACGTTCTTTGGACATTTTCATTGCCTCTGCTATCTCTCTCACTTTAATACGGCGGTCGTCTAACACATCTCCTAAGCTCTTACGGCCACGTTTAAATTCAGCTGCCCAAAATTTCACAGTGGTAAATGATGGTGAAGTGTCCCCGTACACAGAGTCTAACTTATCTTTAATTTGCGTACGCGTATTCCCTTTCAAAAACAAATATTTTATGACAGCTCGATACTCGATTTTTTCCATTTTCACAAATATACTCACATCGACTCACTCAAACGACTGTTAAAGAAAAACTGCGCATCCAAAATAGCTGAAACTTTAATGTGTTACTGTCAAAAGATGCACTACTACATTCCCTGACTTTTATTGACGAGTGCTGCCATTTTCACGTTGAGGTCGGAAACTTTTCAGACCGCCCTCGTATTTTGCAAATTGTAAATAGGTATTATAATATTTATTTTTTTCATACTAGTCTCAATTTTCAACTTGAAGTAATTAAAGAAAGTATTAAGAACAATTAGGACAGTTTGCTGACGAAGACACTCGAAGGAGATCGCAAGTTCCTTGCTGTTCTAGATTTTTATACAATTTTTACTGCACATCTTATTAAATAAATAAACAAGATATCAAGAACCACCCGTCCGATTTTTATGAAACTTTCTACATGGACCTTATTTACAGTTCTGCAGATCTGCTTAGATTTTGGGCATAATCTAAGTAGTCAAAAAGGCCGTTAACTTACACAGATTTTTGAATTTTTTAAATATTTAGAAAAATATTCATTTTATACATTTTGTTTCAAATAAAAGTTATTTAGAATCAAACAAGAGGATGAATACTCTGACCTGAAAGAGATAAAACGAGTGTGCCACAAGGCAGCATACTGGGGCCCATCCTATACCTGCTCTATACCAGCGACTTACCATTGTTAGAAGAAGCAGTCAGAGCTACATTCGCCGATGACACTGCTATTCTGGCGGTGGATCAAGATCAGGAAAGATCTGACAGGAAGCTCCAAATAGCCAGCAATAAGGTACTTGGTTGGACCAGAAGATGGAGGGTCAAACTAAATTAACTTAAATCCGTACAGGTGAATGACACTAATAAAAAAAATATAGTAGACCCGCATCTATTAGATATTAATGGTACAACCATACCATATTTGACCAACGCAAAATACCTCGGCATGAATCTGGACGTCAGACTTAAATGGAAAGAGCATGTCAAGAAGAAAAGAACCGAACTAAGCCTAAAATACAGACAGCATTATTGGTTGATTGGAAGAAATTCAAAATTTTCAATATCTAACAAAGTACTAATATACAACCAAATCTTAAAACTAGTGTGGTTATATGGTATTCAGCTCTGGGGCTGTGCCAGTGACTCAAATGATAAGTGTATCCAAACAATCCAGAACAAAGTGCTGCGTAACGTAGTGGACGCCCCATGGTATGTTCGCAACTCCGACATCCACAAAGATCTGCAGATTAAAACTGTCAAGGAAGAAATAAAAAAGTTTGCTGGAAAGCACGAAGATAGGCTCCATCTTTACGTAAATCCAGAAGACCTACAACTACTGGACAACCAACACCATGTCCGAAGACTAAAGAGGAAAAAGCCTGCTGATCTTGTGTAATGTGTTGTTGTGAAAGCAGAGCACAGTGCGCGAGTGAAGTAAAGGGTACATAGTTAAGAAAAAGCCTAGAAGACATCACTGGATAGACTCTAGTAGATAAGTACCCAGTTTTAAGATTTATCGGAACAAAATTAATGGTTAGTCTTCATAGACTAGATTTAATTGTAGACACAAGGTGTTATTAAAAAAATAAATAAAAAGTTGTTGATAATTTAATTATACACAACTATTTTTTGATCCAATAAGTAATTACTGAGATATAACAATCACGCGACACTAATTATAGTAACAGTATCTCCACCAATATTAATTATACAAAAAAAGTCGAGGCAGGAAATTCTGTTGTCTATAGCTTTTGTTTGAACCATTTTTTTCTAAAACGCAGTTTCGCTTTGTGAGTGTGAGAATTTTCAGCTCGTCTTATGCTTACTTCGATTTTAAAAATTGCTTCACGGTAGACGTAATCTTAATAAATGTGAATTTATAAAGAAAAACCGACGTACAGATTTTTATAAAACTTTGCATACGAGTTTTATATATAACAGTGCAGATCCGATTAGATCTATCAAGGCAAAACGGCTATTAAAGTAGATAGATTTTTGAAATCTTAGAATATTTACAAAAATATTTATTTCCCACATTTTTTCATGTTTTTTTACAAGATATCCATACTCTTCATTCGTTCTTTGAAGTTTATTAGTATCGGGGCGATGTGGAGTTCTGCTGTAAACGCTTGTTTATACTTCTTTGCAAAATCGCTTTTTTTTAAATAAATCATCCCTAATTTTAAATTTACGTTTGCTTTACTATGTTAAAGAAAATGCTTGAAGTGACTCTGACGTGGTAACACTTGTTATTCGCAGTCTTTTTACCACATCCACAGTCATACTGCGAAAAGATAATGATAAAGTAAAAGTAGAATGTTTAATGTGTAAACAAAAAAAAAGGAATGATTAGTGAAACTGTTAAAACTTCCACAAATTTTAAGTTACACTTGCAGGTATGCGCAATTCTAATTTCCTTGAAATGTTTAAATCTCTATTTCGATTACGGTTCGACTACATCAAGAATTGCGGGAAAAGTTTAGACAATACAAGAGAAGAGAAAGGCAACAGGAAGTGCATCTCATGCTCATGAAAGCGAATTGGTAATTTTAAAGCAAAGGAAATTGTTTCATAATACCATTGATTATAAACTTAATACGTTGTCTGTAGTACGAAACCATTTTCTAAAGAAGTTAATCCAGTTTTATTAAAATTATAACAGGTGCGTAATCTTAGTATCTACTCTATTTAATTGAATTCTTTTAAGAATTGATGCATAATTATCTGTCATATCCAAACGTGCAGTTATGGAAAAATAGACAACGATTACAAGAAATTTCCTGTGAAAGTGCTTTGTTTAAAATAATGCTATTTGATACTCATATTTTAGTAACACTATCATACTTTTATATTTTCTTTATATCCAGATAAATAAAGATCTTGTCCGCTACAGTTTCGTTTTAGACTGCCGTCAATTTAAAGGTGCTCATAGCTATAATAAAATAGCTGAGTTATTATATGGTATTACTTAAGAATGTCGTAAAAAAAACGTAAAAAATTGATATTAACAATTACTGATAATTACTTTAATTTTATTAAGGCACTTTTTAATCTTGGTATGCAGGTATGCTCAATTATAACCGTGAAAAAAATTTTTTTTTCTCCGATTGACATTAAACGTCAGTTTTAGTGACATTTATCGATCATAGAAGTAACACTTTTACTGCCTAGGCAATAAAAATGATTTTTAATGCCTAGGTATTAAAAAATAATTTTTTCTTTTTTTTGAAATCTTGCTCTGCATGAGTGAGTATCCAACCAAAAAAGTTACTCTAGTAAATTTAGTCACTGTACAATAAATTAACTATATCAGGGACATTCTGGACCGGTTAAAAATAAGTTAAAAAATAATGTTAATTTTCGCGTTATTAGCGATGACTTTTACTGGTTCAAAATAAGTAAATAGTTACAAAAAGAAAGACAAAATTCAAAATTTTATTAGAATTTTAACTGTAACATTAATATTTAAATCAAAACAGAATATAACACAGAACATAACAAAGATGTAAGTAGATGAAATTATACATATAATACATATTAATGATTATTGTGAATATTTATAGTAATTTGTGAACAATTTTCCAACATTAACTACACTGGCTTGATAATCCGTTGTGCCTTTTATAATCATAGTATAATTATTTTTTTTCACTACTAGCTGTGAAGTGGACAATTATTCCGTCTCCTAGCCAACTAAGAAGTTGAATTTTTCTATCAGTGGTTAATAATTTTTTCTATTGTTGACCTAGGTTAATAATGAACAAATTCAAATTTTTGAGAATCTAAGAATAGTTGTTTAACAAAAACGAGTGAAACATAATTTTGTATTTCCAGGAGATTATCTTTAATAATAATAATAATAATAATAATAATAATAATTTTATTTGTCCTGTAGATCATACATATGATATAGGATATGTCATAATAACACTTAATCAAAAACAAAGTAACGTACAAAATGCACCATTGAATACAAATAAATCACAATGAAACGAATAAAGGTTAAATATCACTATTTAGATATTCCTCTACACTATAAAATGCGTTACTTAACAATATCGTTTTTACAGAAGATATAAATTTACCTACCGAATAAGTTTTTATAAATGGGGAAGTTTGTTGTAAACCGTTACTCCGATGTAATACGGATTAGACTCATAAGTCGCAAGACAATGTCTTTTAAATTGCAAGTCTAAACCATATCTGGTGCAATACATGTGAGTGTTATTTAGCGAAGTAAAATCTTTCAGATTACGTTTAACAAATTTTAGTAATTCAAAAATAAATAAACATGGTAGTGTAAGAATGTTCTCCTTCTTGAAGGTATTTTTGCATGTTTCTCTAGGTTTTAAGCCAGACATACACCTGACAGCCCTTTTCTGAATTAAAACAGTCGTTGTGCAGCAGAAGAGTTACCCCTAGTATTATACCATATCTTAGTACAGATTCAAAATTTGAGTGGTAGAAAATTCTAGTTGTTTCTTTAGATGTTATTATACGAAGTCGTAACAGAGCAAAACAGTTTTTCAACACTTTTTGCAAACTGAGTTCACATGTTCGTCCCAAGAGAGATAAATCTATATATAAACCAAGTAGTTTGTAGGTGGAAACTTGTTGAACACATTTATTTGTGAGTCTAATTAAAAAACTGTTTGTATAATTATGTTTCTGTAGATGGTATTGAAGTGAATATGTTTTATTGCAGTTGAGTGTTAATTTATGATAGTTGAAGTAACGTAGTAACTGTTGAAGATTATTGGTTAATTCTTTTCTCATTATATCCACATTTTTATTGGCAGCTATTAAGGTAATATCATCGGCAAATGCACAATAATAGGTGTTTAAATAATCCCCAACATCATTGATGTAAAGTAAAAATAATAATGGGCCCAAAACGCTGCCTTGAGGAACGCCGCTTTGTACCGTTACTTTTGAAGAATTGGTATTATGGTAGCTGACATATTGGTTTCTACCAGTTAAGTAACTGTGCAAAATTAGATTACATTTACCCCGTATGCCATATAAATTTAATTTTTGAATAAGTATTTCGGTGTCTACACAATCAAAAGCCTTGGAAAGGTCAATAAAAACAGACATGACTTTACCTCCATCATCTAGGTGCTTGTAAATCATATTTAGCATACTAACTAAAGCTGTGGTTGTAGATCTTTGTTTTCTATATCCATGTTGACAATTAGATAGTAAGTTATTACGTTCTAAGAAGTATAATATACGCTTATACAGAAGCTTTTCCAAAATTTTAGAAAAATCGATAATAAGGCAATTGGCCTGTAGTTTTCCAGTAGCTTAGGGTCATTCTTTTATATAAACAAATTACCTTAGCAGTTTTCAACATGCTTGGGAACACTGCTTCAACAAGACAGTCATTAAAAATATGCACCATAGGTTTCAACAAGACGTAGCAGCTGTATTTTAAAATATAAACTGGAAAATTATCAGGACCAGTTGAGTAAGAATTATTTAAACTATTGACAATCTCCAGTATCTCGGATTCAATGATAGGATCCAAGAAAATTGTATTATTCGTATGGGAAGAGTATTTATTGATGCTTGTAGAAACTTGTGAACTGCTTCCACTGTTTTAAGAAGTCTTTTGGTGCTTCTGCAAAGTAAGTGTTGAAGGCATTCGCAATTAAACCTTTATTAGTTGTATGAGTACTATTGACTATAATTGCGGAACTCTCGATATTCTTACTAGATTCACTTCTACCAAGCGAATGATTAATTATATTCCACACCGATTTTGACTTGTTAGATGACGATGAGATTTTTTGCATATATAAAGTTTCTTAGCCTGCGTAACAACTTGTCTGTAAATATATTTTGTACTTCTTATAAAACTCATTATTTCTGCTGCTAACTTTGGATTTTACATATAATTGTTTCAGATGTATCGAAGAAATTCGGATTCCTTGTGTTAACTAGGTTTGTGGTTATTATATGATTTGTAGTTACAAAAAGGAAAACTTAAATTAAAATAATAGGTCAAAGTATCTAAAAAGAACGAGAACTTATCATCATTAACGTATTTGCTGCTTAAAATTACCTAACACGATGAAATTATTTGAATAAAAATGCCATTAGTTTAAAATTCGCGCCCCCATCCCATAACCGCAAATACATAACCTGAATTTATTTATTTATTAAATATGATGGTAGAATCAGTTTTTTCAGGTTTCCCAAAGGAGATTTAACCAGGCGAGTTAAGTTACATCAAGAATTTTAAGTAAATTACAAACATTTTGTTGTAGGTGTTTTGAATGGTTAACAGAATCTGGAAGGTCCGATCTGTTGCATAAAAAATGTCGACTCTTAAAACTTAACGAGTATGTGGCGAACACTTGCCATTCCTAAATGAATTACAAGTGTCAATTTCTGAAACCTAACATTAAAATGATGCAAGGTATATTGGCGAAGCAATAAATGCCCGTTAACATCTCTAGCTATACCAAAACTACTCAAGCTTGCAGCTCAAATAATTCTTAGGTAAAGAAAATTACGGAGGAACATTCTTAAATTGCAACTTGAAAAGAAAGCACTTCAATTGAAGTTAACATCTCCCAACGATTACTTCCCGAAAGCAGAGCACAAATTGTGACAGCCCAAGTAGACTTAAAAAATAAACCACTAAGAAGCAGGAGATATACAGAGGAATACAAACAATTTTCACTAAAATTATATTTTACGAGCCCCAAAATGTTAATTTTAAAGTAGGTTTTAAATTTTTTGCCAGCTCAAACTGCTACGTGATCAACGTTAGAGTTATATATAAAAAATTTAAACAACACTTGTGCTACATCTTTACAAATACGATATGTAAAGGTGACAAATTGAAGTCGATAGTATTAGAGTGCATAGAAAAGCTACAACTACAATGCGGTGCCAATGCTCGGCCAGCAGTAAAATTTTCGAAACCTAATTAAAAGAATAGATGTATCACCGGAAAAACCATACCTTCTCCTAAACGATAAGAAAATATATTATTTCTTCGATGTCCCCTATTTATTGAAGTCGGTGCAAAATAACTTGATTAAATACTTTAATAACAAAAAAGCATCATGGAAAGACATTAAAAATTTCTACATGTCAGACAAATCTAAACCACTGCAATTGGCTCCTAAATCAACTAATTTACATATTACTCCGAATAATTTTCAGAAAATAAAGGTGAAATATGTCACACAAGTGTTTAGTGAATCAGTTGCAGTTGGTTTATCAACGTATGTAGCTTTTAATGCTTTTTGATTTATTTACATTCCTGTGCTTTACAAGAAAAATGTTTATTTTTAATTTTTGCCTTAAATTTGGTTAGTAGTGGAAAAAATAGTATATGCACCATGGTTGTGAATTCCATTATTGACAGCCTTCACAACCTTGGTGTATAATATACTATTATTTATTTGTGAACTAGTGCTACAGCCGACAATATTTTGTTCTTTGGGATCCGAAAAAAGTTTTTCGCTAACATTTGTTTTTGCAGCTATAGAGTCTTCAATATAACATTCGGCTTTTATAGATGATCTCCAACCACCATGTCTTTTTAACGTGGTTATATCTACCCCAGAGTCTACCAACAATGTTGCAGAACTTCTGCGAAAACAACGCCCAGTAAATTCTTGTGGGTTTGGTAATTTTTAAAATTTCTTCTGGAATTTTTCCAAATTTATGGACACCAAGCGGTTGTTTGTATGCCTTACCATTGTTGTATTTAAAAAAAGTTTAGGTAGCCAACCTGATGATTACAATCTTCATATTTTCTGTAGAAATTTAAATGTTCCACTACAATAAATGAGAGTAATTTTTTGTCTTTGTGTTAGGAAGAGTTATAAATAATTTTTCCCCATATCTTCAATTTGAGCTTTTTCCATTCGGTATAGCTCATCACTTCTACATGCTCCCGCTATGCCAAAAATTAAAGCAACTTAAAATAAAAAAATCGTTTATTTAAAACTTAATTACATATTTATTATTTCTCAATTCTTACCTTCGTGGATAGGTATAAATTATCTAGAGTGTTAACGCAGCATATAATTTAGTTACATTAAATTTAGGTACACGATTAAAAATAAAATTTTTGATTTTGTTATCACACCACGACTTCAATACACACACAGTCCGATTTGAGCCTTCAATGCACAAGCAATAAAAATTTTCTTTTCTTATCCTGAGTGTTGCCTTGATAAAGACCGGGCCTATCGGTCGAAACGTCGACAGTAAAAACCAACATGGGCTTTTAATGTCTTTTTCACTTCCGCCTTCATTGAAGGCTCAGCTTCTGAGGAAACCAATGTTATTGGAATTAAAAAAGGAGTTCAACTTTAAATAATATTTATTTTGTGTTTACAGAGTTACGTGCCTTGCAATATCTAATTCTAAATACTATATATTTATTAACAACATAAACAACAAGTTTCTAAAATAATAATCCTCCTCAGACAACAATTAAAAAAGATGCCAGAAAAAAAGTCAGTTTTGAAGTTGATAAATTAAACTATGCTTTATCTGTTATCTATTACATTGAAAACTTTGTAATGAGAGGAAGTTTCCGGCAATAAAGCGTTTGTTGATTTATGACAGCAATGAACATTTAATGCGAATAATCAAAATCACATAACCATTACTGAATATGTGACTCGACCACAATACGTCGTTTCATTCCTGTAATATCAAAACTATTTCAGAGTAAGAATTAATACTTCCAGAAGTAGTCCGGAATTTAGATCGTATTGATCGTTATAATAAACTTATTTTAACCATGTGTATCAATAGTAAAATAAAAATTTTATACCGTTCCTTCCCTCGTTAAAAAAAGCAAGTGCCCTCAAACATAAAAATGCATTATTACTCTCTTCAATTTGCAAGTACATGGTACGGATTCCTATTGATAATACCGGTATCGATTGATGTGCGTATGACAGGTTTCTAACCGCACTTTTATGAAATACGTTTTACAAATCAAACAACTCTTATATACTATTTCAAATTGTAGGGATCTATAGAAATTGTCATTCTATTGTGTTTTTATAATACAATATAAAAAATGTCTAAGCCCCATTTAATTGTATGTTACTCTTCCAACAGCTATAGAATTAAAGATAAAACATAACATAACATGCTTAGATTTCCTTATTTTATAGTGTAAATTATAAATAGTGTAACCAAGGGACCTATTTAATTTAATATTTATTTTGTACGTATGTCCCGACAAAAATAAAATTGGCCAAACACTAGTTGTTAAAACGCTCTTAAATTAAGATTTAGAAAATTCGTCATATTCTTCTTTTATGTTGTTCATAGATGCACATATACGGATATTACACGATACGTTTCTGACATTTCTTTTAAAACTCGGGAAGTGGAAATTCTATTATGGTGTAAAACGGGAAAAGTTTTTTTATATAGGATGTTATCATAAATACAATCAGATATTTAACGTAATTACTAAATAATTTTTATGTGACCTTTCATAATTAAAGCCTATAGAACTGTTATTATCACATTACAATCGTGCACCCTTTATTCGCTTTATATTTTAAGGGACATACGTGAACTATATCGAATATTAAGTTACGAAGGGTAAATTTGAGCTGGTATGTCTTTACCGTATATGAAATGTGTACTTTTCAAGCAATTACCGTTATTATATAAACTTACTTAATTACTTTGTTGATTTTAGATAAGATTAACGGTGCTCGTGTTGTTAAAGTATATATTAACTTTGTTGTTTGTCGTAGGGTGCTTGTCATCAATATACCTACGGTTAATATTTATACGCAAAGATCAATACGTTAAATACGCTATTAACTTTGAGCAGATGTCAGATATATCACTGTTTATCGAGATACATTTATCAAATCTAAAGTGTAACTTAATATCCACTCATAAAGTGGAAACTTTTGCTGTTATTGTTACATCTTTAAAAGGCAACGCATGTGGCACATTTTCTCTTTTAATGCGAGCCTTCTAATAAACTGTACATTAATTAAATGTCGCTTGTTTGACGCTGTAATTTTGTTAGGCGTTGTATAAACATAAGTAGATTTTTTAATTGCTTCACATATTTCAATTTTTTATACTAATTCGTGTGTATTTAGAGTTTTTGACTTTATAAGTACGGAAGATTTCATTTGACAACGTGAGGTAGGTACTAAAATATTAGGGAGAGGTTCCGAATATCGGATACTTTTTATAAATTTACTTTAACCTTTTAAGGGCCATCGTTCCCATTTTGGGAACATAGCTTGTATTTCGTGTTACCAGATATACATAGTATTGTTCGTTAATATAACTGTTTACTACTAAAAAATAGGGTTTGTACTTATCCGTTATGAAAGATGTTTTTAATTTTTTTGCACAGTAAAGGAAAAAACATCTCCAAAGTTTTCCAAAAATTGAAGTTTTTGCTTCTTTTAGCAAGAATGAACAACAAACTCACTACTTTTGTTTTTTGGGAACTGTTTTTGCTAGAATGATAGTCAATAGAATGTATTAGGTAACTGCTATCCGGATTTCAAATTTTAATTTATATTTTTTCTAAAAATGGATCATAAATTTTCATGTCCCAATTTGGGAACGTTGGCCAGTACAGAACACAATGTGTCATCAATCGTCGTCGAGTGTTACAAGTACAGGTTGCTGCAAGTCGTAATTTGTCGTGGTATTCGTTTCCTTTACACTGAAATTTTTAATCGGTTTTAGTTTTCATGCGGAATTCGAACAGTGCAGTTGTTTTGAAGTCAAGGCGTATATTTTCCAAACAGAATTTTTCCCGACTTTTAGTTTTTGTTTAGAATTTGATCAGTGCATTTGTTTTCACTCTAGTGGTGATTAGGTGTGGTGTAAGTAATTATGGATCCAAAGGTGTTTTACGGGTTAGTCTATCAATAAGAAAGGTAAATTTTACACAATATAGAAATAAGTATGTTTTAGATCTCTCGCCAGATACAGATTTTTGACAAACGCGATAGATGATGTTGAAGCTTCGTCTGCCAAAGAGATTATTGTAGTAATACTTCCTCCAGAATCTGGTGATCAAGATATTGATAGTGATGAAGAGATAGAAGAAGAAACTTCAACAAAAGAAGAGGAATGTGGAAAAAGACGCAAGAAGTGTCAATCGATCGTGACGCTGAGGATCCTCCAAAAGTAGGTGAAGAGCATGTTGGAAAGTCAGAATATGAAATATTTTCTTTATTTCTTACAACCGAAATTATTTCTTATATTCGAGAACAAACTCAGCGCTATGCTAGGAGGGAAAAAAATGATCATAGCTTTGATGTATCTGACGAGGAGATCCGACAATTTCTAGGTTTACTACTTATCAGTGGCTATCATAGCCTGCCATCTGAAAATGATTACTGGTCTACGGCAAACGATATGCAAGCCCCGATTTTCGCTCAAACAATGAGCCGAGAAAAATTTCGAACCATAAAACGTTACCTTCATCTAGTTGACAATCGTAACCTTTTTAATTCTAAGGTGGCAAAAGTTTTGGTATTCTACAAAAACTAAAAGAATGTTTTCAACAGTTTGGGGTATTTCACAAACATCTTAGTATAGATGAAGCCATGGTTTCGTATCATGGGCGACACTCAGCCAAAATGTTTATAAAAATAAACCGATTAGATTCGGATTCAAGATTTGGATGCTTTGTGGAAACGATGGATATCCCTATAACTTGGAAATTTATTGTGGAAAGTCGGGAGACCGTACAACACCTTTAGGAAGCCGGGTGGTACATTCGATGCTGGAAGTAATAGAAAACTCTGATAACCATGTAGTGTATTTTGACAATGTTTTACAAGCCACGCGCTCCTAACGATTTGTCCAAAAGGTATTCGTGTCTGTGGTTCGGTGAGAGAACAGAACGAACAAATGTCCCTTGATATCGTCAAAGGACATGAAGAAAAAGGATAGAGGTTCTTACGATTATAGGTCAGACGAGTTTGTAGTGTGTGTAAAATGGCACGACAATGCAGTAGTGACTGTGGCAAGTAACCACTTCAAAGTTACATCAGTTCAAACAACGACAAGAAGAGTGAAGTATGTAAACAAAAAAGATGTCACCCAACCAAACCTAATTATTATGTATAATTTCGGAATGGGTGGTGTGGATCTTCTCGACCGCTTATCAGCCAGCTACAGACCTATGTTACGATCGAAGAAGTGGTGGTGGAACCTTTTCTCAAATGGTCTAAATTTAGCCGTTATTGCCGCATTTCGGTTTTATCAACATATAAATCCGGAAACGTTATAACACATCTGCAGTTTAGACGAAACGTAGCATTAGCGCTTATCAACGTTGGCGTAGCTCAGAGAAAAAGAAGGGGAGGACCATCTGCACCTGTATTACGAGACATCAGATTTGACGGTGTCAACCATATTCCCACAAGTACATCGCAAGGACGTTGCATAGTCTGCCAAAACAACACGAGGCTGAAATGCAGCAAATGTGAAAAACGTCTTCACAAAAAAGTTTGTTTTGATCATTTTCATTCCAACAAGTAGGCCTATACATAACGTATTGCTTATGCAATGACTAATTAATCGGTAGAGTAGCTTCAGTTTATACATTTTAAATGCACTCAGAAATAAATACTAATAAAATTCGCTTTCATATTTTTTAAAGTTCAATGTGTTATATAAATTCGTGTACCGCAACATGCCAACGTTCCCAAAATGGTAACATGCCGTTTTTCAAAACCAGCAAATGTAGACGAAATTTGACTTTAGTCCTGTTTATAATATAGTACTAATAATAACCTGTTAGATTATTATCATCCTATGAACATGACATCAAGGTGCGGCCAGTAAAGGTTAATAATATTTTATTCTGTTAGTATATGCCAACAAAACCAGTTAATATATGCTTGAAAGATTATAGAAGGGTTACAAGAAAAATGTACAGCATTCATTTAAAATACTAATTTTTTTAAAAATGTCAGATATCAGATGTGTGGTGGGGGGGGATATTGTGGGTATTTCTAATCATTTAAGTGTCACCCTTAAATGGGGTAATTGAAGCATTTGTCGAATCATTTTCTAACAACAAAGTATCCACTGTTTCTCACTTTGGACTAAGCGATAGGGATGATTACAAAAAATACATTTTTTCTCCGCACTGTCTTCCTCATCTGGGGAACACAATCTTTAGCAAACAAAGAGGAAAATGAGCTACGGTTTTTCTTTTGTTTCCCCCTGTCCTGTTGAGTAAATGATGTAGATGCTTTAGGGACAACAGCTGCAACCGTCTTGGATGATGATTCCAACGATAGGATTGCCAGTGCTCTACTTGATTTACTAGGCCTTTTTCTTCTTTCCATCCAAGATGAAAAAAATTGGGTTTTTCCGCTTAGTATACTGCAAGAAATGATGAAATCATTTCGTGAAGATATGGAGCTGAATCCATTCAGAAGAGTGACAATTAGCTAGTTCCTGCCATCCATTAGCTCAGCTGATGTTGTGATGCCGCACTCATGCAGGAAATCAGTTCCATAACAAACTCTGCCCCTCTTTCTTGAGAAAACAGGTTTCCAATCTGTTTCTCCCCTTTAGCTCTAATTATTTTTGACTATCGCTTAGACTAAATACTTTAGCTAGACTAAAATTTACTCTTTCTAGCTCCGGCTTTAGTATGTCAGAAAATAAATTCACTCTTTGTTTTGACACACTTTTCACTCTAACCATGGATGTTGCTTTAACCCAGCCTAAGGGTTAAAAAAACTATAATATACCAGAATAATTACTAATAAGGTTCTCTGAAACTAACATGATGCAAAGTACAACAAAATATGTTGTCCGCATCTATAAACAACGCCCGCCAGGCTTCCATTCGAACTTGTTTGTACCTGTTCATTACAACGGCCATAAAGAAACGTTGTGTCAAAGAGTTCTATTTAAGAACTCAATCCACGACATTAATCTTTAGTTGTGTAGAAAAAGGAGGTAGCAACTCCAAATTTCTACCTGGTCAACTCAGAGGGTAGCGTCCCTAAACCTTGGGTTAGTGTGGGCCAACTTATAGACCCAGCTAGTGTGTAGATATCTGGGCCCGTCCCAGCATACCTGTACGTCACATATGAAAGTGGTTATAGATAGATGGATAAGTGCCCCTTTGGATGTCTGAAGTGAGGCTCGAGAACCGTCGTTCAACGCTTCCGCTCCGTGTGCTTACACACCCTCTTAACGATCTCATTGTGTCGATGGATTCTCACCTGACTAGTGACGTGGTTAAAATCCATCTACCAGCCGTATTGTCAGTAGCAACCCGTAATCCGAAATTGAAAGGCGTGTTACTGATTTGTTCCTTCATTAAGGAGCGGTTTCGCCTGCCTTGCCGAGTATGTGCAAATGACAAATCGCAGCACTCGTAGGGTTCTCACCAACGACTGCTAGAACAATTGGGTTTCGACCTTGTCAAATCGCTGCTTATTCACTTTTTATTAATAGTGAGCATTAAAGAAACAAAAAGTCTAGAGAGATAAAGTTCAATCATCTAAGCGTAGTAAACGGAACACAGAGAAAATACCTCACGATACAAATGTTATGGGATAAAATTTAATGCAAATTAAATTTTGGACATTATTACGTTTCGGTATCATGAGACGACAGTAGATGTCGCAACACTTTTTTGTCATAAAACAAAACATTAACAAGAACTGAACGATGAAATCTCAAACGGAATTGAAGCGCACTGGGATTAAATTGAAAACAGTATACTAAAATATCAGTACCTATAGTGCCTAGTTACCTAATTATTGACTTGAGGCGTGTTTCACCAAGTCGGAGTCACAGAATAATAATACTTCGTTGCGCAAAAGTTCCACTGGGTGTCGGAACGTTTGATCTCGGTAATCCTACAGAAATCTCGCGCTATACCCACGCGCATAAATATTATTCATGACTTGAGCGAAGCGGTTATAGAAAACTTACTATTTCTTAGCAGTGGCATTTTTGCGATATACCGCACAATGCGATCGGAAATCAATGAATTTACTTTAGCTACAACTGGCTGCGCGTGGGTACAGTGCGTAGGCTGCTTAAGACCAAAATTATCGTTCAGTGAAATTTCTGTATGAAAGCAGTGAATATATTTATTATTCTGTATCACAGTCGTCTCAAGTTTCTCCGCTGTACTATAATGTTGTCTTCGTAAAATCTAGGGCAATTTTAGATCCGACTTGATGATTTTAGTGACTTTTGTTTTATTGCAAATATTGTAGTGATTTTAATAATTCAATGTTGTCTGCTTGATAGTTATTGTTCAAAACTTGGTTTATGGCAACGTTGAGGTAGTGTGGTTGCCTGATATAACGAAATTACTATAATGTTTGACATTACTGCGATTTCAAATTCCAAACTAAGTTAAAACATTAATGAAAACTGCACAAGCAATTAAAAAGAAAGGAGACGATTTAAAGTAGAATTAAAAGAAAAATGTATACAATTACTGAATATAGCAATAAGAGTATTAAAGTTAGACGACAAATGAACTTACAACAAATGTTTTAATGGAGTATTTTTGAGATGAAAATAAGACTTTTTTTTCCTATAAACGTGTGTCCTAAAATACACCCTCTTGGAGCTACAGCCATATCATATGGGGAGAAGAATGGAGGGCTGTGTTGTACCTGGCAGAGGACATTTCCAGCACTTGTTATAAAGACATCAATTTCTTTGTTTGAAATGAAATTAAAAAAAAATTAAAACCAATTTAGTTTCACAATAACCCTTATTTCTCTAACAACGATTATCTCGATTAATTGTACCAAAAAATGTTGAAGACTGAAATCTTAAATTTTTGAATGCCTAAACAGATGAAATACTTATTTTTTAAAATGTATAAACCGAAACATAAAATGTTTCCCCTTAAATGTGCCCTTCCTACCTTTTAAATTTATTATGTCATTTTAGAGATAGAAATAGTAGAACGGTAAAGAAATTAAATAAATAATTGCAGTCAGAATTAAAAAAAAACGATTTTTAAAGAAAATTAAGATGGCTGTAGCTTCGAAGGACACATGTTTATAAGAAAAAAGTCTTGTTTTCATCTCAAAAATACGCCATTAAAATACTTGTATTGAATTTTGAAACACCCTGTATGAATGAAAAGTTATAAATTAATCTTTAATTTTTTTTTAGTTTTTCTGTAAATATAAATTAGACAAATAGTCTCACAATAAAAAAAATAATAATATCAGAAACTCATAGTTTAGAATTCTGTGCATCCTTAGTCATGGCATTGAAATCTATAACAAAATACTAAATAATATTGCATAACAAAATAAGATTGTGAAGCAAAGTCAACCTTTGTGTTGTGTACTTATACTTTTTCGTTTTCTGTTTGTACTGTTTATTCTCTATTCTAACGGGGAAAAATAGTGAATCCCCAACCTTTTCCTCGTCTTTCTCTATTATCTTTCTCTTCTTTCCTTCTTGCATAAGGAGTACTGCTTTGGCTGGGGACTGGCAGGTATTGGAGTGAGGGGGCGTCGGAGCTCCTGTTGCTGGTAAACCTGCTCACTGCCAGGCGCACCAACCCATCGGGGGCCGTAAAGGAGAGTCTAGGAGCTGGGGCAGGGGGTAAAACGCTCGCCCTTAACCTCCGTCAATAGATCGCTTGGTCGCAGCCACTGCGGAACTTCATACTGTTAGCTTGTGCCAGTCTTTATATTTTGGAATTTTTGGGCAAAAATTTTGGGGATCCTTCCTTTCATTCTTCTTTTTATTCTATGGGGCAGGGTGGTTCCTCGGGTTTTTAGAGTCGCACTCTTTAACTGCATAGGGTTCCTTTAACCTTTGGGATAGCTC